>JAAGEH010000020.1:205185-226856 GCA_011751065.1 Lasiurus cinereus
TTTATTTATTTATTTATTTATTTATTTATTTATTTATTTATTTATTTTCTTGGCCCAGAGGGAGGAGCAGTCGGTCGCATGGAAATAAAGCCCCTGGTACTGTTGACAGCTGCTTGGTGTGTGTCTGTCTACAAATAATGTTTACAATGAACATGGCTTTTCTTCATTGAAAGTGTTATGGTGCTTGCTGATCTGGTGTGAGTAAAGGAGAGCGAGTGGAGCCCAGGGAGAGAAGAGGTCTGCAAAGAGTCTGGCACCCTGCACTAGGTGCGTAGTGAGTTTAAGTGCTGGGTCACATGTACACACTTGTGTACACACACAGGAGTGGCATATCAATTAAGAATGGTAGTTTTAAAATTTATTTTTCAATAACAGTTGACATACGATGTTCTGAAGCATCGATCTTATATAAAAACTGCTGTTTGAAATTTTAACCCTGCTATATGGCTTCTATAAATGCTTGCTTGCTTAAATAATAAAGAAAATAAGACTACTCCCACTTCAGAGAGGCCATTAAACCCCTAGACAAAATTATCAGTGCTGGCACCAGGCCAGACCTTTGGTTGGGGCCTCAAAGCCCCAGCACATAGGGGCTCTTTAAGAACTTGCAAAAGGGGCCAGAAACATCCCATATTTGGGAGACAAGGTAAAAATATATAAACAGGCAAAGTTCTTTTATGTTGGGGTCCAGAATTTGAGAGAGATTTACTTCTGGACCCGCGCGTAATAAATGTAACTCCATCTCTCTATTGTTTGGTTCTCCGGTTTTCTGTAACAGTTCTATTAGATTCAAGTGTTCAGCAGTGGTGCACTGTGATACCCCTTACAACATGGTCACCTCGAGAAGTCTCAGGGCACACAATGGGGTTTGTTAATTCAGTCATGAATGGCTCGAGCTGCTAGCGCAGAGAAGTCTGGGCTGCAGACCCACTGGACAGCCACAGTGCCCTCGGGTGACCCTGGGTGATTGCTGTTGCTCAGCTGGAGCCCTGCCACCAGCAGCCTCTCAAGGAGGAGCTCTGTGCGTGGGCAGGCAGACATGCATTGCGCTCTCTGCCTCTCATGTTGAGGGAACTGGTACGCATGTGGGGAAGGGGACCGTGGCTGGGATGGTAGCACCTGCCAGGGTGGAGAATCAGTGCCAGTGAAGCATCCCGAGCAGCTGGGCCCTCTGACGAATGGCACTTGCAGAGTCATCCTGACAGGCGGACAGGCAGCAAGCAAACAGGTAACCATCACCTGTCCACCCTGTGGAAGACCTCCCCATGAGGTGGCAGAAGGCGAGGACCACTTTGATGAGCATCTGGCCAGGTTCCCGCTTTTCTGTAGAAGCTGACAAATTAGATTATTTTTTAGTAATTATTATTATTAGTTTCCAAGTGGAACTTATGCCCAAACGCGGGCCTGGAGACACGTGAATGGGGGTGGGCCCTACAGCAGCTCCGCTGCATTCGGACTCCACCACTTGTACCTGCTCTTTGAGGCTCGGGTCCTCTTGAAAGGGCCTCATCGGTGTGTGAGCACGGCAGCACTGAGTGCAGCTGCAGAGACTGTGACCTGTAGTCAGAGGAGACTCCAGCATCTGTCAGTGAGGTCTGCGCCCACTTCACACATTGTCTAGGGCTGCTTTCCCGGGTCCTGGTGACAGACTGGCCCTCAGAGCTGGGTTTGTTACCTGGCACCGTAAATAAGTATCTCTGGCTTCGGGAGTGCTCTGCCCAGCTGCCCCAGGAGGGAGGGCCTGCCTGCTCCACCCTCGGGACGCACATAGGAGAGATGAAGAGGCTGCTCAGCTGGCTATGGAGGAGTCGGAAGCTCAATCTGCCCTCAGCCAAAGCCTGGCTCTCCTGCACACTCCCCACTGAATGGGGAGCTTGTTCAAAATTGCATCCCTTGGAAGCCACTCAGCCCTGCGCCAGGTAAGTGCGGCAGCTGCCGCTAACATACACAGCTAGCATGCATGCCCGCCTGGTATTGCGGTCACGCCAGCATGTCAAAGGTGCAGAGCACTCTGCACGTTAATGTTTTTAAAACTCCTTTGCCCATCTTCTCCCAAAGAATGTTCGGGGAAAGGTTTTGTGGTATCTTGTGGTGAAGACACTTGGGACAATTCGTGTCTTGGCCCCTGCCTGCCCTGTGGTGAGGAATGAGCAGCCCTGGCTCCACCCTGCTGCCCCGCACACCCGCCAGCCCCATGGAGACATTGGAGCTGCGCTAGGGCTGCTCTCACCCTCAGGTGCCTGTTCAGTTACAGGGCAGGACCATCGGAGCTAAGACAACACCCCCCAAGCAAGAAGGCCTGCTTCTAACTGCAAACAGGAGCGTGTCCCCCGTATGTCTGCCCACAGCGCAGCGGGACCACCCGGCCCCTGCGATTCGGCATCTGCGGGCGGCTGAGACACAGGCGCTTCCCAGACACCAAGGCCTTTTTCCTGACAATAGAGGTGGCGACACTTCAGTGCCTTCAAGACCCCCTCCGCCCCCTCCCAACCCTGCCACCCAGCAGAGGGGAGGAGGAGCTGGGAGCCCAGGGCCTGGGAGTGGCTGTCCTTCCCACAAGGCAGCTAAACACACAACTAACCTGCGTGGCAGTGTGGGAGGAACAACCCCACATGGATTTTAGAAATAAAGCACAGACCTCAGCTATGCTTCTGCCTGGCGGGTGCTACAGCTGCAGAGTGGGTACCCTGTTGCTTTCCTGCCCACCCATGGAGCCTAACTTGGAGAGGGCTGGATGTGATTAAGTAGAGCGGGTCATGGCCCTGCCTTCACTCCCACCCCCGACTGCCTCATAAACTTGGGAACCACCTCAGAAAGGGAAGCTGGCCTTCCTGCCCTCTGTGATTTGTCCCCCATAAAGCTGACTCCCCCTCAGGAAGACCGCATTGACTGTTTGATGTTAAAATGGTATCGTTTGCCCTATCTGGTTTGGCTCTGGATAGAGCGTCGGCCTGTGGACTCAAAGGTCCTGGGTTCGATTCTGGTCAAGGGCATGTACCTTGGTTGCAGGCACATACCCAGTGGGGAGTGTGCAGGAGGCAGCTGATGGATGTTTCTCTCTCATCGGTGTTTCTGACTCTCTGTCCCTCTCTCTTCCTCTCTGTAAAAAATCAATAAAATATATTTAAAAAATAAAATGGCATCGTTTCAAGGCAGTGACCTTGCTGATACCCTCGTCCCTCACCTTGGCTCCCCCCAGTACTGAAGACCCCACCTTCATCGGGCCCCAGGCTTGCCCATTCCAGCCCTGTCCTGCTGGGAGCTGCATCCCAAGGGTAGCAGGCCTTGGGAAGGAGGTGGGGGGAGGGGGCAGCATTTGTTGAAAGGCTTAGCAGTTCATCCACTCCTGGAAGATGGGAGGAGGGCAGCATTCGTTGCTGTGCCTGGCGCAGCTCCAATGTCTCCGTGGGGCTGGCGGGTGTGGGAGGCGGCAGGGCTGGAGCCAGGGCCGCTCACTCCTCACCAAAGGGCAGGCGGGAGCCGAGACACGATTTGTCACAGTTCATGCTTGCATCTTAGAACTTGACCTTGAGGGTTGACACTCAGTCATCTTGGACTATGAGGTGACCTTAAGGTGGAAGCTGTATCCTCGGGGGAGGGAGTAATAGGAATCGGCTCACAAGGCTGAGAAGTCCCCAATCTGCCATCTTCAAGCTGGAGATCGAGGAGAAATGGTAGATTATTCAGTCTGAGTTTGCAGGAGACCCTCAGACCTCACTCTGAATCCAAAATCTCAAGAACCAGAAACCCTAGTTTCTGAAGGCGGAGACAACGGTGTCCCAGCCCAGGCAGGATCGGGGAATTGCACCCTTCCTCCACCTTCCTGTGCGGTTGGGCCTCCGGGGGCTGAGGGCAGATCTTCCCGAGTCAGTCTCTGATTCCACTGCTATTTCTTCTAGACACACCCACACAGACACGCCTAGAAATAATTTAACCAGTTGTCTGAGTGTCCCTTGGCCCAGGCAAATTGACATGTAGAATTGACCATCACACACTGTTATTTGAGGTTTTTCTGTTATATGCCGGATGCTAAAAAAAAATTCCTAGTGAAAATGGTGCTTCACAAAATGTGCTACATTTCTCATGTAGGGTCCCATGCCTGGGTTTGAGTGGCAGGTCCGTGGGCTATGCCAGGTTTGAAGCTGGTAGATTGAGGGTAAGATCCATTTCTCACTTGCCAGGTGGAGAACCTTGAGTTTTCCTGTATAATGAATGCCTCCTAATACTGTTGTGTTTAGTTCAACACACTTGTCTTGATGGTCTGCTTTGTGCTGACATTGGTGGCCTGCAGCTAGGGGAGGCTTCCTTGAGCGGAGGGTTCTGACATGCCAGTATCAGGTCTCAGCTCTCCAACTTAGCTAATGCTGCTGGGGATTTTTGAAAAAAGACTGAAGTTGGACCTTAAATCAGAGGTGATTCAGAGGTGTGGTGAAGTCCTTGAAATTATTTACTAAAAATGTGTGTCAATTATGCATTTCTACAGAGGGCAGTGTTTAGAGATTCTAGAATGGTTCCATGATCCCAAATTGAAGTACCACTACAGGCTAAGAAGGATCAGATGATTTTGGTACAGCTTTCTCTTTTTTCTTTTAAATGATGTCCTGCATGAAAAGAAAGAATCTATATTATTCAGAGAATGTGATGCCTGTATGAGTTAATGGGGACCTATTGAGGCAGCTTCAAATGGAAGAAATCCTCACCTTAGTCAGCTCAAGCTATATTTTGCTGCTATAACAAATGCCCTTAAAGCTCCAAAGCTGACAATAACAAAGGTTGGTTGTCACCACCCTGCAGATTTCTCACAGCTCCATCTTGTGTTGCCTTTGCTCTGGAAACCAGCCAATGAAGCAGTCGCTCTCGAATGTCATAGTGTTCAGGCAGAAGGGACAGAAACCCATGCTCGTGCCTTCAAGCCTCTGAGAGGTCACTCATGTGTCTGCTCATTGAGTTTTAGAGAGAGTGGAAAAGAGAGGGACAGAGAAACATCGATATGAGAGAAACACATCGATTGGATGCTTCCTGCACAACCCCTGACCAAGGCCTGGGCCAGGGAGTAGCCTGCAACCAAGGTATGTGCCCTTGACTATTATCGAACCTGGGACCCTTCGGTCCACAAGCCGATGCTCTATCCACTGAGCCACACCAGCCATGGCCCTTGCTGCATTGTTGGAGTTGGAAGAAAAGTAAAGCCAGCGGTTGCAGGTGGCATTAGGAAGGGCCATGCTGGTGTGAGCAGCTCCATGGTCCAGCCACCATTTTGCTTCTCATCAGACTTCTCTAAAGCGAAGACAGAATGGTTGTAGAGTTGGGAGGCTTGTGGTCTGAGTTTCGGGGCGGGAAGATATGTACTTTTAGTCACAGGTTTACACTTTGTTTCTGCTCTGGCAGAGCTTCGTGTGAATCTGGTCCCTCTTTGTAGTTGTTGACTGTGACTCTAATGACCCGAAGGACTCATGGTGTCTAACAACGTCCGTTGTTAGCCCGGCTCTCCATGCTCATCCTGGCATTAAAGCAGGATGCTTGATATGTGGCAATGCTCCAGACACATCATATTCAAAACACCTAGGTCAACAAGGAATGCTAAATGTTATGATTGAATTATTTCCCAGAATTCATAGGTAGAAGCCCTAACTCGGTTACATATATTGTATGATTCTATTGCTATGTAATGTCCAGAACTGGCAAATCTATAGAGACAGAGCAGAGTAGTGGTGGCCTAGGACTGGGGAGAAGGCTGGAGAAAAATGGGGAACAACTGATTCAGGGTGTGTTGAGGAGTGAGGAAAATGTTCTGAAGGTTATTTTGGCAATGCTTACCCAGCTCTATAAATATGCTAAAAGACCATGACTTGTACACTTCACATGGTGGGCTTGTGGGGTATGAACTATAGATAATACATAAATCAATCTGCATTATGAAAACGTGGATATCTGGCATTGCAAGTCTACACAAGCTTTTGGTGGCTAAGAAAGTAGTTGGGCTGAGTTGTGAATCAGCATAATGCACTGAAGGTTTGGAGGTAGTCAGTCCTGGACAATGGGTCCAGCAGACCTGAGGGGCTCTTGGATGAATCACAACATCTCTATGGAACAAGATCAATAGAGAGGACTTTATGTTCAAAGCAGCACTCTGTTCATAGACTCCAGGAGATGTCGGCTGCCACCAGGAAGAATGCCTGCAGGGAAGGGACAGGCAGGACTCCTTTGGCTGCAGGAGATGGACAAAGAAAGCAGCTGGGTGAAGGGAGTGAACTGGCTGTGTCACTGGGAAATCCAGCTGAGGCAGCTGGGCAGGGGCTTCCCGACATCACCTCCTCCTTCCCTTGTTCACCAGTGGGGTGGTGGGAGTAAAGACTCTGGTGCTTGGATTTCACTCTTGCTCATCATGAGACCTTTTGCAAATTCAATAACCTTTCTGTGCCTCGGCTTCCAGGCCTTGTGGCCGATGCTGGTGGCAAGAGGAGAGTTGTGGGGATTCGCTGAGGTAATGTATGCAGTGTGCTTAGAATAGTGCTTGGAATACTAACACTAAATAATATTTAACTGTTTTCTTTTTCTCCCGTTCTCCCTTCCCCTCCTCCCCTCCCTCCTCCCCCTCCTCCCTCTCCCCCTCTTCCCCCTCTTCCCCCTCCTCCTCCTCCCCTTCCTTCTCCTCCTCCTCCATCATCATCATCTCTGTTGTTAGCCAGCAGGAGCCAGAAACATTCTATCCGGCAAGAAAGGTGGTCCTGGAAGCTGGGTGTAACCCTGACAGCAGAGAATTGAATCTGTTTTCTAAGAGGAGTACAGTCTACGCACACTGCTGTCAATCCTAGGAGCCTGGGCATGTGCCATTCCTGACCCAAACAGGGCTGGGACCCAATGCTCAGCCCACCCAAAGCTCAGAACAGGGACCATGCTGACAGCCTGTGACCACATGTGGACACGTGGGGTGAGGAGGGGCCGGAGGACGTAGGCAGAAACCAGCATTGCCCCATCTTCAAGGACACTTGGCAGCAGAGAAGTGGATTCTGGAAAGGCTGTGATGGGGAAGGGCTTGGCCTGCTCTGTGCTTGCCATCCAGCAACCACAGGAAGAGTGAGGCCTCGTGCTCCCTGGAGGTGGGGAAAGTCTACGTGGCATGTGGCACCCACCAGCAACGCACCATTTACCTTCCCATGGTCGGGAGCAAGAAGACCAACCGTGATTCTCATTGTGGCCAAAACTGGAGACGCCCTTATGTTTGCAACCAGACCAACAGGTTGAAAAGGATAGTGGTCTTCAATCTAAATGGAAAAATGAGAAAACCTACATTTTATTTATTTATTTATTTTTAAAATATATTTTATTGATTTTTTTACAGAGAGGAAGGGAGAGGGATAGAGAGTTAGAAACATCAATGAGAGAGACATCGATCAGCCGCCTCCTGCACGCCCCCTACTGGGGATGTGCCCACAACCAGGATACATGCCCTTGACCAGAATCGAACCTGGGACCTTTCAGTCTGCAGGCCGACGCTCTATCCACTGAGCCAAACCGGTTTTTGCAAAACCTACATTTTAGATAGTTTAGGAGGCTCGACTCGGCCTCTGGTTCACCCAGCTCCCTCGCGCCCCTGGAGGGGTGGCTCCGGGCCTTGGGGGCTGGGTGCACTAGGGAGGAGAGAGGGCTGTGGGGACCGGGGGGGCCAGGTGTACGGGCGGGGGTGGGTCTGGGGGGGCCGTGTGGGATGGGGGGGGCAATGAGGGCCGGAGTCGGTTTGGCCAGTGAGCCTGCACTCCCCGGTGTGGAGGTCTCTTGGAGAAACTGAAACAGACACTTCCAACAAAGGGGTCTCAGAGGTTGGTTTGTAGGAACCTTTCTGTGTCACATGAAATTTCTCCACTAAATGGAGCCAGAAAAGTAGGTTCCACTTTAATCATTAGCTGGTACTTGGAAACGGCAGTCCCAACGGCCTTTGCGGAGGGTGAGTGCTGCCTGCTGGGTGTTCATGGGCCGTCACGTCTGATATCCCATCTCTCTCTGTTCCAATGGGGTTCTTAGATCCCTGGCACCAGCTGTGAGGGCCAGCGCCCAGCTTTGGGGCGGCTCTAGCCTGCCCTTATGTAGTCAGTGCCTCATAGACTTGTCTCCAAGCGGCAATCGAATGCCCCTTTGGTCCGTCTGCCCTCCGCCTCCCACAGAGCCCGCCTGGCCATTGCGTGGGAAATGCTAGGAATGTGAATGCCTTTGATGCTGTGTGGCCTGCCAAGGCTGCCCGCCATCAGGAAGCACCAGCCTGGGCGGCTTAAAAGAAATTCATGGTGTCGCAGTTCTGGGACCAGAAGTCCAAGGTTAAGGTGAGGATGCTTTCTTCTGCAGCTGAAGGGGCAGCTCACAGGGCTGGCTCTACTGGCTCTTAAAAAAAAAAGATTATAGAGTGAGGGAGGAAGAGAGAGAGCAATATCAATATGAGAGAGAAACGGCAATCAGTTATCTTCTTTATTCACCTCCACCAACCAAGAATGGAACCTGCAACCTCGGTTGTGCTCTGACCAGGACTCAAACTCGCAACCTTTGTGGTGTCTGGAACCAGGCTCTGCTAGACAGAGCCACCACCAGGGCCCTATTATCTCTGCACGCTAGTGTTCCTCTCAGTCCAAGTTTTCCCTTCCCATAAGAACAAGGCGTACTGGCTCGGGCCACCTAGTGCCTCATCTGCATCCACCTTCTGCAAGGACTCTCCTAGGAAGATTACATTCTGAGGTGCTGAGCATTAAGGCTCCAGCATATACTTTTTGAAGGAACATGTCAACCTGCAACATGCTGGGTTTCCTTCCACTCCTGGAACCACCCTGGCGCCTCCCACTAGCACTTCCCTGGCCTCTGCTACTCTTGGACTCTGGCTCTGCCCTCATTTAAGTTCATTTCTCACTCTGTTCAATCCATCAAACATAAAAGTGCCTCTATCGCAAAGTTGCCGAGAAAATGAGATAAGGTATATTCATGTTAGCTTAATGTCTGCCACATAGTCAGTGTTCAACCACATTTATTCATCTCTTCATTTCCAATGTTTAAATGCCAGTAGCCAGGCTGAATGCACCACCTGTGGGAAAGGCTGGGCCGGAGATGGCTGAGCAGAGCGAGAGGAAGAGAGACAGGAAACACGAGACAGGCCTGTGGCCCACGGGAAGGCACTGGGTTCCCACTTGGTATAGTGGAGGGCACAGGAGCAGATGGCACCAAGGGGTCAGGTTGAAGTGGATGGGGAGCCCTGGAAAGCTACAGCCAGTGATGCTGAACTTGAGGCAGAGGAGTCCAGACTCGATAAAGCACAAAGACTAGGTGGCAATCATCTATCTGCTCATTGCACGGGTGCCTGAGCAGTTGTGCACGCAAACACCGCAGGCATCCAGGACCGCAGGGCACAAGGCAAGAGTGCCTGTGCGAGGGGCATTCTACGGGGAGATGGACCACACCCCAGGCATGTAGGCGAGTGTCTGCCAACACGGAGGAAATGGGGCCAGATGAGGTGAAGGGAGTGGCTGCAGGTGCCTCAGGGGAGCAGACAGAAAGGCTCTCTGAAGGTGGCATTTGAGCAGAAACTGCATGGGGAGCATGAGCCAGATCAGAGCACGCAAAAGCCCCAGGAAGCAGAGTGAGGCTCAGAATGCTGGCCTAGCAGACAAAGGGTGTCCCCCTGATAGGCCAGGAGAAGCCGCTCACAAAGGCCTAACACAGGAGTGCAACACTGAAAATCAGGGTGGAATGCTGGGGTCTGTCCACATGGTCCCTTTTTGCTTAACTTGGTTCCAATTAAGTTTTGCCACCAAATGTCTTGATTAACATGTTGGGAAAGAAAAACTTGTCTTGGATCTTATTAAGATCCACGAGGCACAGAAAGTTTGGCTGCATGGGACCCAGGACTGAGCACAGCCAGCAGCCTGCCTGCTCCCTGGGGAGAAGGGTCCAGCACCCCGCCACTCTGCGCAGCCGCAAAGGGAAGTCTGTGTGATCTTCACTGGAGGTCACTGTTTGGAAACCCTGGAGCTGAGTGCATGCCACCCTTTTACAGATGGGGAAATGGAATCATAGAGCGAGATGCTTAAGAGCCACACAGCTGGGAAGAGGCCGCACCCAGGGTGGGTGGTGGATGTACAGCCCTCACTCCAAGGCCCTGCAGGGAAGAAGGCTGCCTCTCCAAGGCCTGGGCTGCCAGTTTTCTGGGCGTCTGAGTAGGAGCACTCCTGCCCTTCCCAGGACTCGCAGGCTGGGGCTGGAGGCAGGGCCCAAGGCCTGTCAAGCTTTTTTCTGGGGCTTTGCACAAGCCCAAGGTGAGTTCCCCGACCCAGCATCTCCTGGGGCTGGCAGTGCCCAGGACCGTGAGGCAGAGGGACTTGGAGCACAAGCTTGGTCATCAGGTCTCAGTTCAGGTTCTGAATCTGCCTCTCGTACAAGGTGGAATGTGGGCACACTCCTTGTAATCTCTGAACCTCATTTCCTCATCTAAGGAAGGACGAGTGCAGCCCCATAGGAGCCTGGGAGAACCAAGTGCGACTCTGCACATATATGTGCACCACAGGGCCTGGCTGCACACCCATGTATAACAGTGCCTGGCTGCACACAAGCATGTAATAGGGCCTGGCTGCACACACATGTGTAACAGAGCCTGGCTGTACACACACATGTGTAACAGAGCCTGGCTGCACACACACATGTAACAGGGCTTGGCTGCACGCATATGTGTAACAGTGCCTGGTTGCACACAAGCATGTAACAGGGCCTGGCTGCACACACAAGTGTAACAGGGCCTGGCTACACACATGCAAGCACCACAGGGCCTAGCTGCACACATGCATGCACCACAGGGCCTGGCTGCACACATGCGTGCACCACAGGGCCTGGCACCAGGGCCTGTTTAGTTGTTGCTCTGCTGCTCCCATGGAATGAGGCTTATCACTGCAACCAAGGCCCTCATCGAGTCTATAAGAGCAGAGCCTGAAGCCTGGACTGGGGCCTCGTCTGTCAATTGGCATTAACATCTCTACCCCCAGTGGATTTCCAACAGAAATGAAATGGGGGCGCCCCAAGCTTCCCACTGGACTGAATCATGTCCTTTCAGGCACGTTGGTTAAAGCTGTAGCAAATGCTGGCACTGTTTGCACACTCTGTTTATTTTACTTGTGTGATGAACAATCAAAACACATGAACTGGCTGTGTAGTTTCGAGGAACTAAACAAAACAGAGAAGGCAAGCTGCCCCGGTTCGGTTCCCCAAGGAGCACACTTGCTGCATCCTGTTCCCAAGGCCCAAGGAACAGAGAACGTTCAGGCAGCGTTACTCCTCCAGGTGCTTGGAGGGCACGTGAGTGTAAAGCTGACCTGTGGAGCCAGCACATTGCCCCGGCACTGGGACTGCTCGTGTGTGTTCTCGGAACTCGTCCCCAGCCCACGATGGCTCTAACTCCCTTTTGCAGCGAGGACACTGTGGGTGAGGAGGCCAGGTGCAGCAGCGGGACTGAGGGGCCAGAGAAGGTGCTGACATTGTCAGCTGCAAAGACTGGGAGCTGACAGCCGTTGCGGTAAATGATGGCGGCCAGCCCTTCCTGCTCACCACAGCATTTCCCTAGAACACAGACGGCGCAGCCTGAGCACTGACTCCCCCTGGGAACACTGGTGACTTCACAACAGTGCCCTCCTGGCGTGGCCCTCCTGCCATGGCACTCTGATATGGTGTGTGGGGCAGGCCTACGGGGATATGGCCACAAGGCAAACACTCCCCACATCGCGGCACACAAGAGCCATGGCCCAGGTATCTCGCTCTGGGCTGTGGGTCTGCGTTAGGCTTGTGGTCTGTGACCAGGCCTGTCCCATATATTTCTTCACTGGGGACCAGTGGTCACCCTGAGAGTGATGATAAAGGGAAGGGGCACAGAGATAAGACAGATGAAGCAGACACCTTGATGCCTCTGCCCGCACACCCACTCACTTGCTGGCCACACACAGTCAAATGGCCAGCATCTGCCTATGTGGAATGATGGACAATTCGCTTCCACTGCGGCCAGGCTGTTGTGGGTCTGCTGTCCAGAGCCCATTCAGTAGTACGCGGTCTCATTTCACTCTGAGGAGTGGCTTTGCCCCACTCCCAGGCTCTGTGATGTGAGGGTGAGTGCTGTGCTCACTGGCTGACTTCAGCAGTGACACCAGATCCATTTCTGGCCAATGGGAATACTGCATCCCTTTGGCCAAATGATTGGTTAGAGGCTGGTCATGTCCCACTCTGGGCCGATGATGATGAGAATGGCACTCAGGACTTTGGTAGAACTGCTGGACGGAGGATATGTTTCC
Source organism: Lasiurus cinereus (assembly GCA_011751065.1). Lineage (NCBI taxonomy): Eukaryota > Metazoa > Chordata > Mammalia > Chiroptera > Vespertilionidae > Lasiurus > Lasiurus cinereus. The sequence continues at coordinate 217,491 of JAAGEH010000020.1, forward strand.
AGTGAGTCTGAGGGAGGCAGCAACTTGGGCCACCTCTGGGACCCCAGAGCAACGCTGAGCGAGGACAGAGGGTGAGAGAGCCCGGGCTGTGGAGGCGCTGACATCGGGTCCAGGTGTGCTGAAAGCCCTGAACTTTACAATAAATTCTTTCAGGGACGGAACTAGATATTGCTCTTTGCATCATAAACACCTTACAAATTCAGAACTAGAGCTGAAGGTGGTGAAGGGATGTACTAAGATCAACCCTAGATTCAGATCCGGTCTCCACAGAGAGCTGCAGCCTTGCTGAGCTGTCTTCTCCGAGACCTGGGTGCTGGCTCCTCCCTGAGGGGCTGCATGGAGGCGGCCAGCACCACGGCCTTCCTGCTCCTGTGAGCCTAGCTCATAGCCCCTCTGCCCACAGCTCCCAGTCACGGGCATCTCTGCCGCCAGCGCCCCGGCTCGCAGGAGGGCCGAGGAGCCTGGGTGAGGTAGACTGAGGCTCTCAGAGCTCATCAGTGGCACCCCCAGAATTCACACCTGGTCACTGCTTCACCTCCTGCCCTGTTGGTCACAGACAATGTTAGGGGACACGCTAATGAGTGCTTTCAGTGGTCACAGCTTTGTATTTATCTGGTCAGCTATCCTCCAGCTCTTTCACATGAGAATGCCAGACCCCAAGACAGGGACTTGCTGCTTTCTCCTGGTTTCCAAAGCACAGACACTGCCCTGGTGTCCTGGCCCTGTCCGTGAGTCAGGGGTGGTGGTAGGGGGTGGGGGTGGGAGGGAGAGAATTCCAGGCACGGCTCTCCCTTCTCCAGAGAAAGTTCTCTCAGGAAACTCATGCGACAGGAGGAGGAGGAGGCCCACTGGAAGGCAGTGCTGAAGGAATAGCAGGTGGTGTGTGCAGCGGGGGTCCCTCCCAGCAGGTCTGTGATCCCCACAGCAAATCCTGTGGCAGCAGCTGTAAGGATTGCCCGCATGGAGGGCTGTGGCCACGGAGTGCATTTCTAGTACCCGTGCAATGTCTGAACCGGTGGCAGGGCCTTCCCAAGTCCTGAGGGAGAGGCCTTTCTGCTCCCTCCCTCTTCTGCTGGTTGGTGCTCCTCTCCGCCCTCTCCACGTGACCTTGCCCTCTGTCTGTGTCTTAAAAGCACACGTGCCATTGGATTCAGGGCCCACCTACCAGGTCACTAGAACTGAGGTCCTAATAGCCACAGCCACTGCACCCTAGTTTAAATACAGCCACAGCCACAGGCTCCAGGCCAGGGCCTGGACACACCTTCTCCTGACGCTCCCTGTGCCTCCACGCTGGGCTCTGTGGCCTCCGGGGAGGGGACCTGGGGGACGTTTGGTGGGGCCTGAGAGCAGGGCTCCTGGCGGGGAGGGCTCCTCCAGGCATATCGGCTTCCCTCCGATGATAGGTTCTCCCTCCCCCCACAACTGGTGTGCAGAGTTATGATGTAACCAGTGTCTGCCGCTGGGACATCCCTGAGACATTCAACCACCAATCAGTGCCTGCCGAGTGCCTGGGACCCAACTCCTTCCTATTCCCTCAAAAGGCCTGGTCATGCCGGACATATTACTGTTTTCCAGTCTGAAGACAATCCAACGGGTCCCTCCTTCTTCTCCCGCTCCTCTAATCCTGGTTTTTCTACCTCCTCCGTAATAAACCTCCTCTTTAGACATGCCATGCTCTCTGACTCCCGTTTCCTGCACCTCGAACCTTACACTTCCCACGCGCCTTCTCACTATCCCCGCACTAGTGAGCCCTAGCATATCCTAAGGTTGAAGTGCTGGCTTCCTTCTTCGCACCCCCCAGGAATCAGGCAAACAGCCCTCGTGATTGAGCCCTTGTTGTGTGCCCAGCAGGGCCACCGTGAACAGGGGCTGAGGTGGCAACTGCTCCAACAGGCTGAGCCGTGGCTCGGAGCTGTGCCAGGTGGGCAGCCAGCCGCTCAGAGCCACGGCGGCTGGAGGTTCCTGACTCCAGGCCACAGAGGAGGACATGCTGTGGGGCAGATAGGACACGCCCCAGTGCCCTGAGCCCAACATCCTTAGCATTGGTTGAGCATTCTCTCAAATCCTGAACTTAAGGTGCTACAACGGTAAAATGAAGGGGCGGTCACTGCCAAAGATCACAGCTCCAGCAACCAGCTGAGCTCCCAGCTGAGTCCCTGCCTCAGGAAGGAATTCCTGGAAAAGAGGCCCAGGAGGGCTCCCAGCCCCCCTCTCCTGGCTGTGGACAGGCTGCCTGTCTGGTCCCAGGTGGTTTACACTCTGGTAGCTGAGAAGCTCAGGGCCTCAGGAGCCCCGGGGGAACTTGTGCAGCCTTAGTGGGGAGGGGGTGTCCTGGACTCACACTGGGTTTTCAGCTTGTGGGAGAGTCTGCCCCCACCCACGACTCAGAAGACAGCATGGCCTTTCTACTGACCTTGGAGCACCGGGATTCAGACCTTCGGAAAGAGGGCCCTGCCCAGCAGGCCTGCTCCTGACAACTGGGCTCTCAGCTCTTCCCAGGGAACCCAGAGAAGTTCCTCCTCTTGGGCTTTCCTGTCCCTGTGTCTGGAGCAGCTGGTGTCCCCAGAGAGTCTGTGGAGCCTGTGGGAGACAGGTAAGCATTTCGGGGAGCTGGCCAGCCTCAGTGAAGGAGCCACTGCTGCCCCTCCTTCCCCTTTCGGAGTGGGGTTTGTGGCTTCCCAGATGCATTTGCATCAAGCACCTTCATTAATCTGACACATCCCCCTCGAGACAGCATTGCTCACAGGGGGAGCCTACATTCTTGGCTGTTCGCTTGTTGCCTGCGCCAAGCGGAAGCCTTTACCTGGATTTGGGGTTATTTCTCTTGACAAGCTGACAGCCTGAGAGCTGTGCCGACCTTCCTCCTGTCTGTGGGCGAGGAAGCGTGGCTGCCTGTGGCAGAGGCATCTGTGAACCATCTGTGCTCTGCCCGCAGCCTTCTGTTAGAAAGATCTGTCTGGCGAATGAGGAAACTGAGGCTCTGAGAGGTGAGCGCCTTCCCAAAGGCTTCCTGCTACCGCAGCCCCGCGCCTTCCTGGGAAGCGAAGGAGGCTGAGCTTGTGTCCTCTAGGGACTGCGTGAGGCCCTGAGCTGCTCCCTCAGCCCTGTCAGGGTGCAGGTAACAGGAGAGCTGACAGGTACATTGTCCTTCCCAGCCCAGCTTGCAAGCCTCACTTACCAGTGGCCTTGCCCTCCCAACTACAGGCTTATCTTCCCCTCCCCCACGAAACTGCTGGAATTGGAGTGCTGTTGGGGAGTTATTGGCTCAGTATCTTTATAGGTTTTACCTGCTTCCCTCCCCTACAACCTTACCCCCCATAGCTCAGAAAACATGTCCGGCCCTCACGGGGTGAGGTGGAGAGCCCACCATTGGGGCCAGCCTGGCTGCACAATTCCCAAGTAGGCCGGATGCTTCTGGGACAGGCAGGGACTGTACAGCTGCTGCAGAGGCAGCGAGACAGCAGGCAGCCTATCATCACGTCACCGACAGAGCCCAACGCACTGGCACTGTTAGGGGTCAGAGCCACACCGTGAGGCAGGGCCACTCCCAGCAGAATCTGGCCAGCCACCAGGGACTGACTGTCAGTGGGACCTGCTCATACCAGTCATGGCAGGTCTCTGCCACCAGCCAGTCACTGCCGCAGTCACACTTAGCGACACGCCCGGGCTGCAGGGTCATCGCAGCCACTCACAGTGTGTCAGTAGCCAGTCAGGCAGGCAGGTCGGTCAACCCATCTGCACCAGCTGGCTGGCCACATGGTGTCTTCTGTCACCCAACAGCCAATCAGAACCAGCCAGCCAGTCACCATGTCCAAGTGGCCAATGGGTAGGACAGTGACTCAGCCAGAGTCCCCCAGCCAGTCAGCTAGGTGCACCAGGCCCCTTAGCCACCTCAGGCCGTCATTTTTAATGATTATGCACATCATCCATCCCCTGTTGGCCCAGGCAGCTGGGCAATGTCAGTTTCTGAGTTTCTGTCTATGAAACTCCGTCGTCTGTGGCTGGTCAGTCACAGCCACGAAGAAATACCAGCCAGCCAGGCATTCTCTAGGTCAGATGTACTGCACAGTCCCCGGGGTCACTAGACACTGTCACCTGCTCGGTCAGCACGAATCACCACACAGCCAGCTAATTCAGGCGAGACCCTCCCCGACCAGCAGCGAGAGCCCAGCCCCAGTGTCAGGGTGAGCAGCAGCCACACTGAATATGCCAGCCAGCCACAGCCATCACAGGAAGCTCCTTGTACTCCAATCAGTTTGAATTAGGCGACCAAGCAAACACTAGACCCACTGCCACCAAGCAGCCAACCAGCCAGGAATCCCTGGCAGTGAGCTAGCCTCCCAGCCATCCAGGCGCTTTGCCCTTCAGACTCCACCCATCAGCGCGGGCCTGGCCATGCAGCTGTGGGTAGTCACAGGCTCCATGTGGGAGGCTCGTCAGTCCCTGACCAGCAGGCCAGCCTCTGCAGCCATCACCACTCAGTGAGTCTCAGCCACACTGAGGCACAGGCTGGCTTCTTATAGAACAAACCAGACACTGGGACTCATGGACAGAAACCCTAAATCCAATGTCCAGAGCCAGTGGCCCCAAGCCAGCCTCCTGCTCTGGGCTCATAAGAAGGACGGGCTGAGGGGATGGGCTGACCCGTGATTCCCACGTGTCCACCAGACAGGCATGGCAGAGGATACCATGGAGATGGGCAGGGCAGCTCTCTGCTCCCACACCTGAGGGTCTTCTCAGAGCCAGGCCCCAGGCCTTCTGAGCAGGGGAGACTGAGAGCAGGCCCTCCCTGAAACCTTGGGCTCCTCCCCCTTCCTCCATCATCAGAGCCCCCTGCCCTGCCCAGATAGGCACCCAACACTTTCCATAGCTCAGACCCTGTAGCTGACGCCCCCAGTGCCACTCCTGAGTGTGCTCACGCGCACATGCACACACACATACATACATTCACATGCATGCACACACTCACGCACACACACGCACTCATACACACGCGCACACCCATGCACACACACGCTCATGCACATACATTTACACACACGCTCATAGTATACACACGCGTACACACATGTGCACACACATTCACATACATGCACATATAAACACTCATAATATGCAAAAACATACACATATACTCATGCGCACACACACAAATACACATGGCTGTGCACACACATACACACATTCATAGACACATGCACACACACGTGCTCGGCAGCCTGGCTTCTTGGCTGGGCTTCTCATTTCAGAATAGCCTGCTCCAAGCTGCCTCTCCCCTACTCTTGGGTTCTCCTGCCAGGCCCGGCCCCTCGCTGAACTCCCCTTCCTGGCACGAGTTCAGTGACAGGGTGTGGGCATCCTGCTCCAGCGCAGCCTCCCCCAAGTCCCTGCGCAGGGGACAGTACTCATCGGCCGGGAGGGTTTGTGTCCTGCTCAGGGAACACGGTGCCTACAGGACTTTCCCGGAGCCAGGCCAGGCAGGGCTCCTGGCCTCTGCCCTTGTTACTGTCGCTACTGGGCAGACACTGGCTTCGTGCAGCTTCCGTCCACGGGGGCTAAGCCCGGGGGACTGTCCATCTCTGAAATGAAGCTGTACCTTGCAGAGGGGGGCTCTGGATCCTGTCGGCACCTGCTCCACCATGCATTGGCCTTGAGGCAACACTGGCACAGTAGCTGGGTTTAGAGCAGACTCCCTCATTAAGATGAAGATGAGAATGGATCCCACCTCCCAGAGTCTGGGTGAGGTGGAACCTAGGGGCTGGGCCTGGAGGAAGGCAGCGTCTGTGACTGCCAACGTGGGACTGGTATTTCCAAGCAGGCAAATGGGTGCCCAGAGCATCTCCTGAGCCCAGTCTCTCTCCCTGGTTACACAGCCCGCCCATAATCCGCATTTTAGAGAGGAAGAAGCAGAGTCCCAGAAGCTGCAGTTTCATACTCTCCGGCGGCCAACAAAGGGGAGGCAGGTGCATGCCCAGTGAAGTTGAGAGGACTAGAGAAGCTGCTTGCTGTCGCTCAGAGCTGGAAAGAGGACATTGGCTAGAATGGGCGTGGATGCTGCAAGTGAGCAGAAATATGGGGGCTCAGAAACCCCTAAACAGGAATTCATGCTCTTGGTGCTCATGGTGTTTGGGTGCTCCTGGCTTCCTGATCTCAACCCTGATGGCCATGGCCTCGCAGGTCCCACACCCTGGACAGATGGGCGCAGCTGCCTGACACAAATGTGAACTGTAAACACATGGAGTGGAAGCTCGAGCTCTGCTCAGATGCAGCTCCCGGCCCCAGCAGCACTACTCCTGTACCTGTGTGGGGAAATGGGACTGTGGAAAGCAGGAAGCAGAGCTATCTGCCATGTAACATTGACCCTGGAGGCCTAGACATGATAATGCCAGCAGAACCTCACAAAGTCCATCCCCACAAGCAACCGAGGGAGACAAGGCACACTTTCCTCTGATGACACCGCACCCCCACCTGGCAGCATCCCCCCTCTGGCACCTCTAGCCTTAATCCCTCCTCTTGCACTTGTCTTTGATCTTGCCTGAAGCTGTTCAATATTGGTTGTCCTGCTTCCTCAGAAAAGGAGCCCTCACGTGACCCTAAAATAACTATGCCCTTCCCAGCAGGCCAAACTGCTGGGTGGCCACAGGCCTGAGTGGAACTATGGGGCTGTCCTCGTCTCTGGGGTGCCCTCTCTGAGTCAGAACAGGCCCTTCCTTTGAGGACATGCTGCTTTGGCTGGGCGTAGAGGGCGGCGCTGCACAGGCAAGAAGGGGCCACACAGGAGGAGCAGCCCTCTTCCCCCAAACCCCGCAAGAATGCACAGGCAGGAGCAGCAGGCCTGGCCCTTCCCAACTCTCACCCCATGAAAGCTATACTGGCACTGGCACAGGGCTCAGGGGTGCAGGCTTCAGGCTGCCTTGGCTACGGCTCCACCCCCACACCAAAAGGGCCCAGAGGAAGCAGAGGACCCAGAGATATCAGAGGGGTCAGAGAGAGCAGAGGGATCAAAGGGGTCAGAGAAAGCAGAGGGATCAGAGGGGTCAGAGAAAGCAGAGGGGTCAGAGGGAGCAGAGGGAGAAGAGGGATCACAGGGATCAGAGGGAGCAGAGGGAACAGAGGGAGCAGAGGGAGCAGAGGGAGCTGAGGGAACAGAGGGAGCAGAGGGGTCATAGGGAGCAGAGGGATCAGAGGGGTCAGAGAAAGCAGAGGGGTCAGAGGGAGCAGAGGGAACAGAGGGATTAGAGGAAGCAGAGGGAGCACAGGGAACAGAGGGAGCAGAGGGAGCAGTGAGATCAGAAGGAGCAAAGGTGTCAGAGGGAGCAGAGGGGTGAGAAGGAGCAGAGGGAGCAGAAGGAGCAGGGTGCCCAGAGGGAGCAGAGGGAAAAGACAGGTCAGTGGGAGCAAAGGGGTCTGAGGGAGCAGAGGGCCCAGAGGGAGCAGAGGGATGAGAGGGGTCTGTGGGAGCAGAGGGGTCAGGGAGAGGAGAGGGAGCAGTGAGATCAGAGGAGCAGAGGGGTCAGAGGCAGCAGAGGGGTCAGAGGGAGCAGAGGGAGCAGAGGGGTCTGAGGGAGCAGAGGGCCCAGAGGGACCAGAGGGATTAGAGGGGTCCGTGGGAGCAGAGGGGTCAGAGAGAGCAGAGGGAGGAGTGAGATGAGAAGGAGCAAAGGTATCAGAAGGAGCAGAGGGAGCAGAGGGGTCAGAGGGAGCAGGGGGCCCAGGGGGAGTAGAGGGAACAGAGGGAACAGAGGGATTAGAGGAAGCAGAGGGAGCAGAGGGAGCAGAGGGAACAGAGGGAGCAGAGGGAGCAGAGGGAGCAGTGAGATCGGAAGGAGCAAAGATATCAGAGGGACCAGAGGGGTCAGAGGGAGCAGTGGGGTCAGAGGGAGCAGAGGGGTCAGAGGCAGCAGAGGGGTCAGAGGGAGCAGAGGGAGCAGAGGGGTCAGAGGGAGCAGGGGGCCCAGAGGGAGCAGAGGGAACAGAGGGGTCAGTGGGAGCAGAGGGCCCAGAGGGAGCAGAGGGATCAGACGGGTCAGTGGGAACAGAGGGGTCTGAGGGAGAAGAGGGCCCAGAGGGCACAGAGGGATCAGAGGGGTCACAGGGAGCAGAGGGGTCAGAGAGAGCAGAGGGAGCAGTGAGATCAGGGGAGCAAAGGTATCACAGGGAGCAGAGGGGTCAGAGGGAGCCGTGGGGTCAGAGAGAGCAGAGGGAGCAGTGAGATCAGAGGAGCAAAGGTATCAGAGGGACCAGAGGGGTCAGAGGGAGCAGTGGGGTCAGAGGGAGCAGAGGGGTCAGAGGCAGCAGAGGGGTCAGAGGGAGCAGAGGGAGCAGAGGGAGCAGAGGGGTCTGAGGGAGCAGAGGGCCCAGAGGGACCAGAGGGATCAGAGGGGTCCGTGGGAGCAGAGGGGTCAGAGAGAGCAGAGGGAGCAGTGAGATGAGAAGGAGCAAAGATATCAGAGGGACCAGAGGGGTCAGAGGGAGCACTGGGGTCAGAGGGAGCAGAGGGGTCAGAGGCAGCAGAGGGAGCAGAGGGAGCAGGCGGCCAAGAGGGAGCAAAGGGATCAGATGGGTCAGTGGGAGCAGAGGGCCCAGAGGGAGCAGAGGGATCAGACGTGTCAGTGGGAGCAGAGGAGTCTGAGGGAGCAGAGGGCCCAGAGGGAGCAGAGGGAGCAGAGGGAGCAGAGGGATCAGAGGGATCAGAGGGAGCAGAGGGAGCAGAGGGAGCAGGCGGCCAAAAGGGAGCAGAGGGAGCAGAGGGAGCAGAGGGAGCAGTTGGAGCAGAGGGAGCAGAGGGATCAGAGGGATTAGGAAGTACAGAGGGAGAAGAAGCATTCTAGGGATCAGAGGGAGCAGTGAGATCAGAAGGAGCAAAGGTATCAGAGGGAGCAGAGGGAGCAGAGGGGTCACAGGGAGCAGAGGGAACAGAGGGAGCAGAGGGGTCACGGGGAGCAGAGGGATCAGAGGGGTAGAGGGATCAGAGAGGTCCGTGGGAGCAGAGGGGTCAGAGGGGTAGAGGGAGCAGAGAGGGCAGAGGGAACAGAGGGGTCAGAGCGAGCAGAGGGAGCAGAGGGAGCAGAAGAAGCAGAGGGGGCAGAGGGAGCAGGGTGCCCAGAGGGAGGAGAGGGATCAGAAGGGTCAGTGGGAGCAGAGGGCCCAGAGGGAGCAGAGGGATCAGAGGGGTCCCTGGGAACAGAGGGGTCAGATAGAGCAGAGGGAGCAGTGAGATCAGAGGAGCAAAGGTATCAGAGGGAGCAGAGGGGTCAGAGGGAGCAGTGGGGTCAGAGCGAGCAGAGGGGTCAGAGGCAGCAGAGGGGTCAGAGGGAGCAGAGGGAGCAGGGAGCAGAGGGGTGTGAGGGAGCAGAGGGCCCAGAG
>JAAGEH010000020.1:246856-270409 GCA_011751065.1 Lasiurus cinereus
AAAAAAGAAAACGCAAAGGAGATTGCTAAGCGGGCAAGAGGCTTCTCCAAGCCTCATGTGCTGGAACCAGACCAAAACCAAAGTACAGGCTCCTATGAAACAGACTGAGGATTCAGCATGGAGCCAGAGGGACAAGAAACAGTGCAGCCCCTGTGACAATGAGCAGCCGGTGCGCACAGCAGGGCTCTCTCTGCAGGTGGTGAGGGGCGCCTCCAGGATCAGGTGGCCAGGTAGGAATCCTGGTTTTCAGTGTGGGGCTAGAAAGTAATGTACCTTCCCTCCCACCAGCTAAGCTCTTCTGGCTGGACTAGCAAAGGAACAGAAACAGACTCACAGGAAGAAATCGAAGTTGAACACATGTGGGAACTCACATGGACACAAGAAATCCACAGAAACCCCGATGCCCGCAAGGCAGTGCTGGGGCTGGAGACATCTGCACAGGAGAAGGGGCAATGGGTGCTGGTTTCAGTGTGAGAGGGGTGGCCACAGGGCAAGAAGGAGCAGACCAGAGCCGGAGGCCTTGCTGGCAGCTCAGAGATGGGGTGGGGACTACTCCCAGGTGGGGTCTCCCCCTAGAGCTGGGGGGAGGAGGGGGGACTAAGCCAGACTCCCTCCTGAAGCAGGTTCTCTGTCTGCATCTCCTGGGCAGAAGAGGGGAGGGTCAAAGGCTCCCCTGAGCCTTGTTTCTCACTAGCTAGCTGGATACCATCACCCCAAATGATTGGAGGTGGCAGCACAGGGGTGTCTTCACCAGCTTCCATGCTAATGACCTTGAGCTACTTGGTTGAGCCCCTCAGCCTGAGTTTCCTTATCTGCAATCTGAGGTGTTCCTCTGCTCTGGGAGCCTCTGAGGCAGAAGTCAAGTGATGCAGGAACAGCACTGAGCACATGCCAGCAGTGTCAGCACTAGAGCTCCATCTCCCGTGGGCAAAGCCCCCGGGAGCCGGACTGTCTCTGTCTCTGCGCAGGACTTCTGTGCTGCAGCTCAGCATGGCTGCCTCCTGCCCTGGCAGCCCATCCTCCCTTCCCCACCCTCTGGCTTTTAATGAGTTTAGTATTTTCATCAAATCAGCCTTCCTGCAACACAGGACAGGGAAAGGCTAAAAATAGCTTCCAGCACCGCATGCAGCTCCAAGTACGGAGGCTGCGCAGCGGCACACGTGGGACTGGTTTCCTAGGAAATGAGAGTCGAGGTAAAGCTGCTGCCAGGCAGCCGCCAACGCAGCAGGCGCCTGCGAAGGCACATGCTTTCTGTGGCATCCTCAGTGCCAAGTGAGGGTGTGGACTGGGAGGCACACGGACAGATCCATGGGCTGGTGCACTGGGGTCTTAGCCAGAAGCTACTCCTTGCTCTCAGAGAAAGGGGACTCAAGGCCAGAGCTTCCTCACTTGGGGGCCCTACATCACCCTTCCCACTAGGGACTGGCTGGGATTTGCCTTGTTAGCAGGAGAGATAGGTTTCCTCTTCTGAGACGCTCTGCCCCGCGATCCTGTCTTCAACAACTTGCATCTAAAGGTATTTTATTATTTGGTAAGGAAAGCAAGTCTGCTGATACACACCCCCACGGAAGCCTGGCTGGGCTCCTCTGCGCCCTCTCCCCGTACTATGGGGAACTCCTATCCCAGATGTTTCCAGACCTCAACCTTGAGTGCATCACAGATACTGGGAGCCATGTGCTCCCACTGGTCCTCGAGTGTCCTGTCCAGCAAGTCTAGGATTGGGCCACGAACATGCACATCTGGCTGGTTCTGGGGTCGGGCTAGGAACATGTGCATCTGATGTGGATGCTGCCTTCAGAGAAATTAACTTTATTTTTTTGGTTAATCCTCACTTAAGGATATTTTCCCTTTAATTTTTAGAGAGAGTGCATTGCATGGTAGGGGGAGACACACAGAGAGAGAAACACTAATGTGAGAAAAACACATCAATTGATTGCCTCCTGCATGAGCCCCGACCAGGGCTGGGAATCGAGCCTGTAACTGAGGTCCATGCCCTTGACCAGAATTGGACCTGGGACCCTTCAGTTCGAGGGTCAATACTCTATCCACTGACCCTAACCTGCACAGGGCAGGGAAACAAGAACCTCTGTCCTAGAAATGATGGTCCAGGTTTGCCCAGCCTCCTCCCCCTCTTTGTCCTCCCTCACACTCTGGCAGCAACCTCCAATGTGCCGGCCCTACTCCGCACAGACTTTCTGGCCCCTGGACCTTGGTTCTGGTTTTTCCTGTCTGGGGTTCCCTCCCTCCCACTTCTCACTTGTGCTTTAAGTCTAAGTAGTAAGAGAAACCACTTTTGATCAGTAAACACATATGCTTCCCTCTTCACAATTCACATAGTGAGCACTATTATCATCTCTAGTCTAAGTGAAAAACCTGGCATTCAGATGGCAAGTCACTACCCAAGTCCCAGGGTTAGGCAAGGTCTGAATTTCAAACTCACCTCACGCCCTCAGGAAACCATTTCTAAAGCTTCCAGATGGACTGTGTACACTTTTTTGGAGATCATGTATGCCCTGTATGTCAAGGCACTGGTACCTTGCATAGCAGTCATCTGCTGCAGGTCTATCTTCTTGCTTGGACTGTCTGTTTCTTAAAGGTATAGACTTATCTTAATCATCCCAACTGCCTAGAACAGGATCTGGCATTAGTAATGCTAGTGTGCTGGATGATGACTAGTAATGGTTACTTATATGTTTGTTTAATGGATGAATAAATGAATGAATGAATGGCTGTTATCTGATGATTATTAAGTAAATGCATAAACACTAGGTGCTCATTGCTGAATAAATGAATGAGATATTAAGTTCTCTATACATGTTGGTTGGCTAAATGAATTAATAGTAGCTGCTAAAAAATGCTTACTGAGTAAATGAATAAATACATGAATGGCTAATAGATACTCATTAAATGTTTATTGCCTAACTAGATGAATGGATGGGTTGACTGGTAGATGGATGGAATGGGTTCAGTTGATAGGTGATGGATAGATGGTTAAATGGTGGAGTGTGTGGGTATGTAGGTTGGTGCATAGATGGATGAATAGGTAAATAAATAAAAGGATGGGTGCCCTTGGGTCTGAAATAGTGGGTGGATAGGTGGGTAGATGGATGATGAGTAGATAGGCGGATGGATGAATGAATGGGTGGGTGGGTAGCTAGGCTGGTGTACAGATGGGTGAATAGAGGTAGAAACAGGTGTGTGAGTTGGTGGGTGGATGAATAAAAGCGGGGTGGTGGTTGGGTGTGTGGGAGCCAGGACCATGACTTTGGCATTGTTATCATGGGACACAGTGTGCAATACCACTTCTGCCAGACAGATAACAAAAAGTGAGTTAGTCATAACATGCCAGGGCACAATGAGTCTGTAGCCAGCCGGACAGTCTAAGGGTTTTTTGAGTCACCAACTATAACTTGGAAAACCAGATTGATAATGCATCATGAGCACTGGAAGGGGGCTTATTGGAACTATGATAAATGTCAGTATGCCTTCCAGCTGCAAGACGGGGGCTTGAGGGTTATCATGTTTCTGAAGCATTTGTTTTAATAACTAATTATTTTTCCTCTCTGGACATAGGATCTTGGAAGGGAGCAGTGAGCTTCACTGGAAGTTGGAGATCTGCACTCACAACTGAATTCACTAACAAGCAGAGGTATGAACCCCTACTTGCCAGGTGGGGAGAAGAACCCTGAAGTGCTAGCCAGGTGTTGCCCTGCTAACAGTTCCTCAGAGCTGGCTGGGACTTGCAAAGAATCTAGAACATCTGAGCCAAAACTCAGGTGGATATCTAAAGATCTAAAGGTTTGAAAGTTATTAGATATTGATCTAAATAAAATAATCAACTATGTGTTTTTTTTAAGTAGTTTGACATGAAATATTGAAAATGATGAAAAGCCAGGACCTGCAACCAAGACTACTTTACCCAACAAGGCTATCATTTAAAATTGAAGGACAAATAAAGAGCTTCCCAGACAAGAAAATACTAAAAGAGTTTGTTTCTACCAAACCAGTACTACAAGATATGTTAAAGGGCCTGCAAGGAGAATAAGGGAGAAGAAGAGGAAGAGAAGAAGGAGGAGGAGGAGGAGGAGGAGGAGGAGGAGGAGGGGGAGAAAAGGTTGAGGAGGAGAAAAACAACTATAGGGGAACTTAATTAAAAGAATAAAATAGCTATAAAGACCTACTTATCAATAATCACTTTAATGTAAATGGCTTAAATCCTTCAATTTTCTCCTCTAGATTTTTTTCATAAGGCAAATTTAAACTTTACTTTTTTATTTGCTAGTGGCTCTGGAAAACCAGGTTTGGTCTATTTGACTGTAAATTACCACATTCTTTAAAGATGGCTGCTGGTGGAAAAATGGACTACCTGCTTTTCTGGGGAAAAAGCAACCATATTGGATGCCAGGTTTCTCCCTTCCCTCACATTCTGCTTGCTTCAGGGGAAGCATCAGTAACAGATCTGGCCACATATATTTTCATGCTTAATAGTAAAGACAGATCTTAAATATTTTCTTTGTTTTTTGCTTTCCAAAATAATTATTAGCACCCAATTTGGCCAAATTTTGCATTTCTCTGTGAGTTCTTCTATGATTTTTAAACAAAACTTTAAGTAATCTCATTGTGGGAGAGCGGATAGCCCTGCCTTCTCCTGCCACCTTTGAATTTCTCTGCACAGGTGGTTTCAGCAGTGGAATTTCATTTCTTAATACAGATTTTAGATTCCAAATACAAATTAAGATTTTAATTTGAACAAGAAACCACATTCCATGCAAACCAAAAGTCTATAATAAAGTTTACTTTATAACCTAATTCTTCCCCATTAGTCAGGCTGAAAAAGATGTTCCCATCCTACTTACAGATCACTACTTCTTCAGCTGATCATGGCCTTTGTGTATGGTGAATTTTCCTCACCTATATGGTGATCTTTACCCCATATTTTTGGTGTAATCTTCCTTTGTTCGCTCTAGCGAAAATAACATCCCCTTCAGAGGCTTCATGTCGAAGGTGCCAGTTGCGAGTACCCCACATTGGGCTGCCAGTTGAGAGTGTTCCCCCGCCACATCCTGTGTGGTTTAGGGTTCAGGCTTTGGAGGAGGCCACACACAAATGAAAGAGATTAGACAAGAAAGTATAAATTTGGGAATATTGGAGGCCAGGCGGGAGCCCAACTCAAGGGGAAGGACTCCACCCCACTCTGGCCTTGCTATCCCTTTTTATTAAGACTATGGATACACCCATAGCCTTTATGTAGGTAATTCCAATAATAGCCCATAAGCAGTAATTTCCATAAAACTACAAGGTGAAGTTGCTTTAGCTACCATTGTCTCAACTACAGTGGGTGCTTGGCTCTGACCTTTCAGAGTTTCAAGGTTAACCAGCCTCCTGGGTTCCTTGTCCATACCTCTTTGCTAGTGAAGGCAATGGGGGGCTTCCAACAAAGAAACAACCCCCAAATGAAAGAACAAGAGAATTCTCCAGAAGAAAAGATAAATGAAATGGAGGTAATAAATTTACCAGATATAGAGTTCAGAATAATGATAATAAAGATGCTCAACAGCATGAGAAAAGATATAGTAACTATGAAAACAGAAATAAAGAATGACATAGCACCAATAAAGAGAACATTAGAATGATTACACAGCAGATTAGGGGAAGATAAGGATCAGATCAGTGAATTAGAAGACAGGGTAGAAAAAAAGAACTCAATCAGAGAACCAAAAAGGAAAGACAATTAGAAAACAGGAGGACAGCTTCAGGAAGCTGTGTGACAATGTGAAACATAACAATATTAGAATAGCAGGTGTACCAGAAGAGGAGCAAGTGTAGAGAGCATGTTTGAAGAAATAATGGCAGAAAACTTCCTTAACCTGGTGAAGAAAAAAGCCACAAAAATTTAGAAGGCACAGAGAATCCCAAGCAAGAAGAACCCAAATAGACCCATGCTCAGACAAACCGTAATTAAAATGCCAAAAATTAAAGATAAAGAGAGAGTCTTATAGGCAGCAAGGAAAAAGGAAACTGTTACCTAGAAAGGAGCTCTCATAAGGCTGACACCTGATTTCTCATCAGAACCTCTATAGGCCAGAAGGGAAGGGCATAAAGTACCAAGGATAATGGAAAGCAAGGATCTGAGACCAAGATGACTATATCCAGCAAGACTATCATTCAAAATAGATGGTCAAATAAAGAACTCCCAAGACAAAAGAAGGCTTTCATCACCACCAAATCAGCATTAAGAAAATGCTAAAGTTTCTGCTGTAATGAGAAGAAATGTAGACAGAAACCTAGGCATACAGAATTGAAGTGGCAATAAATAAGTACCTATCAATAATAACCTTAAATGTAAATGTATTAAATGCTCCAATCAAAAAGCATAGGGTTGCTCTAACTGGTTTGGCTCAGTGGATAGAGCATCAGCCTGCCAACTGAAAGGTCCCAGGTTCAATTCTGGTAAAGGGCATTTACCTTGGTTGCAGACACATCCTCAATAGGAGAGAGCTGATCGATATTTCTCTCTCATCGATGTTTCTAACTCTCTATCCCTCTCTCTTCCTCTCTGTAAAAAACGAATAAAATATACTTTTTAAAAAGGCATAGGGTAGCGGAATGGATATGAAACCCTGACTCAAATATATGCTGTTTACAAGAGACCTACCTCAGAACAAAAGACTCACACAGGCTGAGAGTGAAGGGATGGAAATATTCTATGCAAATGGAAATTATAAAAAAGTTAGAGTAGCAATATTCATATCTGACAAAGGGTTAATATAAAAATGAAGGCCATCACAAGAGACAACAAAGATCACTACATAATACTAAAGGGATAGATATATCCAGCAAGAAGATATATCCCTGGTAAACATAAATGCACCCAATATAGGAGCACCTAAATATATTAGAAAAAAACTTATGAGGACTTTAAGGGAGAGATAGATAACAATACAGTCATAATAGGGGACTTTAACACTCCTCTGACTTCACTGATAGATCTTCCAGATAAAAAATTAACAAGGAAACAGAGACTCTAAAGGATATACTGAATCAGATGGATTTAATTGACATTTATAGAACATTTTACCCTAATGCAGCAGAATGTACATACTTCTCAAATGCACAATGATCATTCACAAAGATAGACCACATGTTAGGACACAAAACAAGTCGCTACAAGTTAAAGAAGTTTGAAATCATATCAAGCATCTTCTCAACTCACAGTGGAATGAAATTAGAAATCAACTATAGTAAAAACACCCAAAAACATTCAAACACATGGAGGCTAAATAGCATGTTATTAACAATAAATGGGTTACCAAAGAGATCAAGAAAGAAATCAAAAACGTCCTGGAAACAAATGAAAATGAACACACAGCCACTCAAAATCTCTGGGACACAGCAAAAATAATTCTGAGAGGGAAGTTCATAGCACTCCAGGCCTTCCTCAAAAAACAAGAAAAATTAATAATAAACTACTTAATCCTACAACTTAAAGAACCAGAGAGAAAATAAAAAGAAAAGCCCAGAGTAAGTAAAAGAAAGAAAATAATAAAGATTAGAGCAGAAATAAATGACATTGAGTCTAAAATTATAATACAAAAAGTCAATGAAACCAATGAAAAGATAAACAACATTGATGAACCTCTAGCCAGATTCATCAAGAAACAAGAGAGAGAACGCAAATAAATAAAATCAGAAACAAAAATGGAGCAGTAACCACTGATACCACATTAATGCAAAGAATTGTAAGAAAATACTATGAACAACTATTTTCCTATACATTTTACTAATTTTCTTTCATCTCTGACCCTTCTATTATAGAGAAAGGGCAGACAGCAATATTAAAATAGTTCCTCTAATTAATCCCCTTTTAATGTGCATGAATCTTGTGTACCAGGCAGCTAGTCCTATATAATAAAGAAGCAATATGCAAATTAACCCTCATGCCCTTACAAGATGGCTACCTACAACTAGGCCAGCAGTGGATGGGGGTCAGCTAGGGGTAATCAGGCCAGCATGCAGAGGCAGTAAGGGGCGATCAGGCCAGCCAGTGGTGGAGGTGGGGGGGTCGGGGGTGCATAGTTAGGAGCAACCAAGCAGGCAGACAGGTGAGTGATAAAAAGCCAGCGATCTAGGATTGTGTACCTAAACCGGCAGTCAGACATCCTCCAAGGGGTCCCAGATTGAAGAGTGTGCCGGTTGGGTTGAGGGGATATATCACATAAACAAATTGAAAGATAAAAATCACATGATCATATCAATACATGCAGAAAAAAAAGCATTTGACAAAATACAACATCCATTTTTGATAAAAACTCTCAGCAAAGTAAGAATGGAGGAAGCATATCTCAACATGATAAAGGCCATATATGATAAACCCACAGCAAACATCATACTCAATGGGCAAAAACTAAAACCATTTTCCCTAAGATCAGGAATAAGACAGGGATGACTGCTTTCATCACTGTCTTTCAACACTAGAGACCTGGTGCATAGATTTATCCTCTCACAACCCGGGACTTCTCAGGAGATGTCAGAGAGCTGGTTTCAGCCCAATTCCCACAGGCCAGGCTGAGTGATCCTAATGGTGCAGTAATCCGTGCACTGGGCCTAATATGGAAATCAACCAAATGGTGGAATGACAGGCAAAACAACTGGTTGCTATAATAAATGCTGACCACCAGGGGCAGGTGCTCAATGCAGGAGCTTCCCCCTGGTGGTCAGTGCCCTCTCACAGGGGGAGTGCCACTCAGCCAGAAGCCAGGCTCATGACTGAGTGGCACTCCCCCTGTGAGAGGGCACTGACCACCGGGTGAGAACAGTGGTGGTGGCAGGAGCCTCTCCTGCCTTTGTGGCAGTGGCAGTGCTAAGGAGCAGTGAGCTGAGTAGTAAGAGGCAGCAATCAGGCAGGTGGTAAGGAGGGAGGGGTCCTAGACTGCAAGAGGATGTCCAACTGCCAGCATAGGCCTGCTTCTCAAGAGGAGGGTGCCTAAGCTGAAAGACATTCCCCAAGGGGTCCTGGACTGCAAGAGGGTGCAAGCTGGGCTGAGGAGGAACCTCCCCTCCCCATTGCATGAATTTTGTGCATCAGGCCCCTAGTATGCATATAAGATTTTTAAAAAATATATATTTTATTGATTTTTTACAGAGAGGAAGGGAGAGGGATAGAGAGTTAGAAACATTGATCAGCTGCCTCCTGCATGCCCCCTACTGGGGATGTGCCCGAAACCAAGGTACATGCCCTTGACCGGAATTGAACCTGGGACTTTTCAGTCTGCAGGCTGACGCTCTATCCACTGAGCCAAACCGGTTTTGGCCATATAAGATTTTTGATTAATCGCTTCCCACCCTCCTCCCTTCCCTTTTGAGATTTATCAGTATGTTCCATGTTCCCTTGCCTGTTGTTTCTGCTCCTGCATTGAGCGTCTGCACCCTGTGGTCATTATGTGTCATAGCTATCAGCCGGTTGTCTGGTCACTTAGGCTTTTATATGTGACTATAAGTTTTAGCCACAGTGATCAAACAAGAAGAAGAAATAAAAGGCTTCCAAATTCGAAAGGAGGAGGTAAAACTCTGATTATTCACAGATGACATGATATTGTACATAAAAAACCTTAAAGAATTTTAGATTTAATAAATGAATTTTGCAATGTAGCAGGATACAAAATAAACACCCCCAAATTGATGGCTTTTTTAATACACCAAATAGAGGCCTAGTGCATGAAATTTGTGCACTGGGGGTGTGTCCTTCAACCTAACCTGCAGCCACTACAATCTGGGACTGCTGGCTCCTAACCACTTGCCTGCCTGCATGACTGATTGCTCCTAACTGCTTCTGCCTGCCAGCCTGATCACCCTCTAACTGCTCTCCTGCTGGCCTGATTAACACCAAACTGCTTTCCTGCTGGCCTGATGGCCCCCAAATGCGTCCCCTACTGGCCTGATCTCACCCCCAACTATCCTCCTCTGCTGGCCAATTTGGTTCTGATTGGTCAGTTTCTATGCTAGTCAACGTCAAAAGCTCTGCCTCCTAGGCAGCCATTGGCTCCTCACAGTTGACCCAGATTTGGTTCTGATTGGTTAGTTTCTATGCCAGTCAGCATCAAAAGCTCCGCCTCCTAGGCAGCCATTGGCTCCTCATCCTTCACTCATATTTGGTTCTGATTGGTTGGTTTCTATATCAGTCAGTGTCTCTGAGCCCATCAACAGGGCCTGATCAGAAAGGTGGGGCTAATCAGCAGCCCCTGTGGAGTCCTAGAGAGAAATGGCGGTGCAGTTGTGGGCCAGACCCTGAGAGAAAGAGAGGCAAGTGCTGATCAACAGCTGCCACAGAGCCTATGGATCAGACCCTGCTTCTCTCTTCAGACCTCTTTCCAGGCCTGATTCACAGCCCTCTCAGAAGTCAGTGCTGGGTCACCATAGCAACCCAGAACTGACTGCAGGACTGACTTCTGGTTGGTCAAGTCTCTGTTTGTGATGGACCCAGGGTTTCTATATATTAGGATGATGAATTCTCAGAAAGAGACCTAAACAAACAATCTAATTTACCATTACAACAAAAACATTAAGATACTTAGGAATGAACTTAACAAAGGAGTCAAAAGACCTGTACTCAGAAAACTACAGGACATTGAAAAGAGAGATAGAAGAACATATAAATAAGTGGAAGAATATACCAGGTTCATGGATTAGTAAAATCAACATAATTAAAATGTCCATACTATCCAAGGCAATCTAAAGATTCAATGCAATCCCTATTAAAATACCAACATCATATTTCACTGATCTAGAACAGACTCTCCAAAACTTTATATGGAACCAAAAAGACCCCAGATAACCACAGCAATCTTGAGGAAGAAGAACAAAGTTGGTGGAATCACAATACCAGATTTCATGTTATACTATGAAGCCACCTAGTACTGACACAAGAACAGGCATATAGATCAATGGAATAGAATAGAGACCCCATACACTTAATTAATATTTGACAAAGGAGACAAGAGCATACAATGAAATCAGGCCAGTCTCTTCAATAAACAGTGTTGGAAAAATTGGACAGATACATGCAAAAGATGAATTCACAAGAATAAACTCAAAATGGATAAAAGACTTAAATGCAAATCAGGAAACTATAAAAATTCTAGAAGAAACCATAGGCAACAAAATCTCAAACATCTTTCATAGCAATGTTTATGGATACATCTCCTAGGGCAAAGGAAACTAAAGAGAAAATAAGTAAATGGGACTACATCAATGTAAAAAGCTTCTGCACAGCAAAATAAACTATCAACAAAATGAAAAGGGAGTCCACTGTATGGGAGAACATATTTGGCAATGACACATCTGAAAAAGGGTTAATGTCCAAAATATATAAGGAACTCATACAACTTAACAAAAAGAAGACAAACAATCCAATAAAAAATGGGCAAATGACCTAAAAAGCCCCTTCTCCAAGATGGATACACAGACGGCCAAGAGACAAATGAAAAAATGCTCCAAGTTACTGATCACCTGAGAGATGCAAATTAAAACAACAATGAGGTACCATCTCACACCTGTCAGAATGACTACTATCAACACATCAACAAATGACAAGTGCTGGTGAGGACTCAGAGGAAAAGGGAACCTTCATGTACTGCTGATGGGAATGTAGACTGGTGCAGCCATTGTAGAAAATAGTGTGAAGTTTATTTAAAAAATAAATAAATATGGAACTGCCATTTGACCCAGTGATCCTATTTCTATAAAAATATCGTAAGAAATTAGAAACACCAGTCAGAAAAAAATATATGCACCCTTATGTTCATAGCAGCACAATTTACAATAGCTAAGATTTGGAAATAGCCCAAGTGCCCATCAGTAGATGAGTGGCTAAAAATGCTGTGGTATATTTATACATTGGAATACTAGGCAGCAGTAAAAAAGAAGGATTTCTTACTCTTTGATACAGCAGGGAGGGACCTGGAGAGTATCAAGCTAAGTGAAATAAGTCAGGCAGAAAATGACAAGTATCACATGATCTCACTCATATGTGGAATCTAATAAACAAAATAAAATGATGAACAAAATAGATCCAGAGACATGGAGTGTGGAATCTTGGAGGGAAGGCAGAGGAGGATGGTGGGGTGGGCTGGGAAGTAATCAACCAAGCACCTTATTTGCATATATGCATGGCCCATGCACACAGACAATGGGGTGGTGAAGGCCTGGAGCAGGGGTGGGGAATAAGGGAATAGTGGTCTAAAAATGTTCCATATGCACAATGAAATGAAGGAGGAAATCAAAAGATAACTTGAAACAATTGAAAATGAGAACACAAAAAAACCAAATCACTGGGACACAGCAAAATCAGTCCTAAGAGAAAAATTCATAGCATTACTGGCCTATATAAA
Organism: Lasiurus cinereus; assembly: GCA_011751065.1. Classification (NCBI taxonomy): domain Eukaryota; kingdom Metazoa; phylum Chordata; class Mammalia; order Chiroptera; family Vespertilionidae; genus Lasiurus; species Lasiurus cinereus. The sequence continues at coordinate 259,243 of JAAGEH010000020.1, forward strand.
GAAACAAGAAAAATTTCAAATAATTTAACTTTACACTTAAAATAACTTGAAAAAGAACAACAGCCAAAACTCCAAAGGAGTAGAAGGAAGGAGATAATAAAGATCAGAGCAGAAATACATGAAATTGAATCTAAAAATAAACCAAGAGCTGGATTAATAAACCAAGAGCTGGTTCTTTGAAAATATAAAGAAGATTGACAAACCAGACTCATCAAGAAGAAAAGAAAGAGGACCCAAATAATTAAAATCATAAATGAAAGAGAATAAAATACATTTGTTTCAAGTTATCTTTTGATTTCTTGATTGATTTCATTATTAACCAACATCAAAGAAATACAAAAAATTCTAAGAAAATATTATGAATAACTCTATGCCAATCTATCTAATCTGGGAGAAATAAATTCCTAAAAACACACAATCTTCCAAAAATCGATCAGAAAGAAGCAGAGTATCTAAATAGACAGATTACAATAGTGACATTTCAGTAAGAATAAAAAACTTCCAACAAACAAAAGTCCTAGACTGCATGGCTTCACAGGTGAATTTTACCAAACATTCAATGAAGAGCTAACACTTATCTTTCTCAAACTATTCCAAAAAATCCAAGAGGAGGAAAGACTCATTCTATGAGGCCAGCTTTATCCTAATTCTAAAACCAGATAAAAACACTACAAAGAAAGAGAATTATAGGATGACTAAAGGCCTGGTGCACAAAATTTATGCATGGGGGGTTGTCCCTCAGCTCAACCTACATCCTCTCCAATCTGGGACCCTTCAAGGAATGTCTGATTGCCCGTTTAGGCCCAATTCCAGTGGGTTACCACAACTGCCCAGTGGGATTGGGTCTAAATGGGCAGTCAGACATCCCTCTCACAATCCAGGACTGCTAGCTCCCAACCACTCACCTGCCTGTCTGCCTGATTGCCCCTAACCACTTCTGCCTGCCAACTTGATCACTCCCTAATTACTCCCCTGCCAGCCTGATCGACACCTAACTGCTCCCCTGCTAGCCTGATTGCCTCTAACCGCCCTCTCCTGCTGGCCTCGTGACTGCTAACTGCCCTTTCCTGCCAGCCTGATCACTCCTAAATATCCTCCCCTGCAGGCCTGATTGCCCACAACTGCCCTCCCCTGCTAGCTATCTTGTGTTGGCCATCTTTGACCACATGGGGGCAGCCATTTGTGCATTGGAGTGACAATCAATTTGCATATTAGGCTTTTATTATATAGGATATTCCTGATGAACATAGATGCTAAAATCTTTAACAAAATATTAGCAAACCAGATCCAGAAATACATAAAAAATATCATATATCACAACCAAGTGGGATTTATTCTGGAGATGCAAGGCTGATACAATATCCACAAATCAATAAAGGTGGTACAACACACAAATAAAATGAAGGCTAGAAACCACATGATGCCTGGCCAGTGGGCTCAGTGGGCAAAGCATTGCTCTGCGCACCAAAAGGTCTCCCGTTCAATTCCTGGTCAGAAGCCATGAGCTCACCCAGGAAAGTAATCCACTCTGCCCTTACAGTCTTGCTTGTTTGATCTACCCATTGCCTACACTGGCCAGGCATTCATCTCTGCCTTGTGGTTTGGAAGATAATTAAATTGCACAATTCAAGGATAACATTACGGTTAGTGCGTGAACCCTAATAAATCCACTGTCTTGGTTAATGGCAACTCTGTCCTTGCAGAAATGCAGCCATATTCCTAGGCATAATCCTCAAATTATCTACATCTTACTTGTAACATGTCTGAAGACATACTCGGCGCTTCCCACACCTCCTCTGCAGGGCTGGGCCTCTACTTCCTGTGGCCCCCCTGCGGCAGCCCCTGGGGGTTGTGCCCTGGCCTGGCCCTGCAGCCTCTCTCCACACAACTCACATTGGCTCATCTCTCCATTCTATCCCAAAGAGTCCACTCCTCTCAGCATAACAAGCAAGCTTCCTTCAGTGGTCCACAAACCTGTGTGAACAGGGATTGCTCCCACCCGATGCAGGGACCTCCTCGCTCCCACGGGTTCCTTGCACTCCAAGGACTGAGGACTGGCTAGCACATCCTGTCTCAGCTTTGCATCCCATTCCCCTGATTTGCTTTGCCTGCTGATGTCCACACAGCTCACTCCTTCACTTCTTTCAGGTCAAGGAGTGACCTCACCTTCTTGAGGCCTCTCCTCATCACCTATTTAAACTGACTCCCCATCCTCCTCCTCCTAACTTTTCTCCAAGCACCTATCTTCTAACACACTCATCTCTTCTTATTTACCTTGTTTACTATCTCCCTCCACTGGAGTATAAGCCCCATGAGAACAGATTTTTTTTTTGTCTGTGGGACAATCCCTGGCACATAGTAGGTGCTCAATAAATACTTGCTGAATGAATGGCTGTTGGCTGTTGTTATGGGGAGGGGCACAGTGAGGAAGCTATTGAGCTATACCAGGTGTGACAGACTATGGTTGAGGGAAATACGGGCTGTGGCATCTGCTACAGGTGGGGCGGGGGATATGACTCCCGTTGTCCTGGCCTGTGCACTGAACATTCCTTTTAGATGATTAGTGGAAGGAGTTGGCTTGGAGAGAGGACCAAATGGCCAACTGGTACAGGACAAGCTTGAGGTGCTGCTGGCATGTCCAGGTTGCATAGTCACTGAAAGAAACAGGGACCAGGGTGCCGTGGGAGGTCCAGCACGGCAAAGTGCTGGGAACCTCCAGGCAGCAAGAGTGGAGCCCCTCAGGATGAACCTGGAGAGCAAAGTCCCTCACTCCAGTGCCCATGGCAGTTGGACCGACATTAGGGAGCAGTGGGGTTGTGGCTAAGGGAAGTGCCCAGCACTGCTGGAGATGACACAGCCTCTCAGGTGCCTGGTGTATGGAAGAAGACAGGCCAGGCTTGTAAGAGCTTTTGATTTGTCAAGAGAAGGAAGTTTGTTTTTTTAAAGTAAATTTCTTTTTTTTTAAAGACATTTTATTCAAACTTTGCAAAAGTGCCATATACGCCAAATATTCCATATCTGCAAACTGGATCAGTCCATGGGCAATCCACCGATTACCTCTAGACTCTCTAGTCTAGAGTAAGAGGGACAAGGAAGCATGCTGGGCAGGACCTGGAGGGAATAGAGTGGCAGGGGTGCTGTCTGGCCAAACACAAAGGAGGTGGTAGTGGTGAGCAGGGGCACATTTGAGAGCTGGGTGTCATGGGAGCTGGGAGTTTGAGAAGGAAATTTGTCCCTTAGAGGATCACATGGGATGTTAACAGGAGGCTTGTGCCATGGCAGGGGTAGAAGTCAGACTGCTCCAAGGTAGCGGGCCATCCTTTCTATACTTTCTTACAAGGGACAATGAAGGGGAGCCGCTGGTTTCCCCAGATGAGGGTGAGCAGGACAGCTAATGAGGGTTGAGTCCCCAGCCACGTACGGGGACATTCTGTCGAGGCCTCTGGGTACCACAAGTCACAGATATTTTGAAGTTAAATGTGAAAGATGTTAGAACAGGGGAGTGAGAGTTACCGATGCACATTCCCAGAGTCCTGGGCTGGGTGAACACCTGTCACTGTGCCTTTTAGTCCCTGTGAAAGCTCAAGAGCTCCACCCAGAACTTCCCATGGAATGACAGAGCTTTCCATCTGACCACCATCATGGTAGCCATGGATACACGTGACTACTGAGCACGTAAGTGCTTTGTGTGACTGAGCAGTGGGATGTAAACATGCAAGTCTACTAGCCTCGCCAAGCCAATGGCTGCATACCAAGCAGTGCAGGTCCAGATTTCTGAGAAACCCTTCCCCGACCTCCTTTCTCACAGCCACAGAGGAGGCGATGCCAGTGGGGAGCTGGCTTCCAGTTGGCAGAGCACCCCAGGCAGAGGCGCTCTCTCTTCTTTCTCATGAGTGGGCGGCGTCTCTGACACTGGTCATGACAGGGCTCAGCAGACCGAGAGCCAGTGGTCGTGGTCTTCACCCCATACCTCTGCTGCCACACACCCACAGCTCTACCTGTCTAGGCACAGCCCCCCTCAGAATAAAATGCCCCCTTTGTTTCTTTCCCCTGATTTGTCTGTGAGTTTGTTTCCCAAAGGGATGCTGTGGGCATGGGAGAGGGATCTGGTTTGGCAGAATCCAAGCATTCCTGAATTCTTAAAACATTTGCATCTGATATGGTCTCAAGCCCCTAACAATGCTAGTTTCTTATTTTTTTTCTTCTGGTATTCTAATAAAAAAAGAACTTTACATATAATACTCAAATACATTCCCTTTATAAATGTAAAGTAATCCGGAAGGTCTTCCCCAGGGCTAAAATTGGCTATGGGTTTCCTCCGAGTTTTCCTTCTGCACACATGTGCACGCACGCACACACACACCCGTGCAATGTTTTTGCTCCCAAATGGGATCATACTGTATATGTTGCTCCATAACCTGCTTGTCTTGGGGAGTATGTCCATGTGGGTAAGGAGACAGGCCCCATGCCTCTGGAACTGCTGCTTAGCATCCCGCTGTCTTTTTGTGGTTCATGGAACATTCCTGTTGATGGATATTTGTTTTTTCTCCAGGTTTCAACAGCACAAACTGTGGCAGCAAACATTTTCTTTTTATCCTTACTGGAGGATATGTTTATGGATGTTATGTACAGGGAGAGAAACATCGGTGTGAGAGAAAACATTGATTGGTTGCCTCCTGTGTGCCCTGACTGGGAATTAAGCCCACAGTCGTTTTGTGCACAGGATGATGCTCCAAGCAGCTGGGCCCCTGGCCAGGCAGCAGGCGTCCTGTGACAGAAATGCGCAGAGCAGACACGCGCACCAAGAGCTCTGCGGACAGGATGACTGTTGTGTACGGAGTCACTCCTCCCACTCTCAGACTTCCCGGGGGGAGTGTGGCTCCCAGTCCTACTGACAGGTTGGGGTGGAGCCTAGGCATTAAGAAGTTTTGAATGTTTCCACTTGTCCCCCTCGTGGTCCTCCCGTGGCCAGGAGGCAACATTTCCCTGGAGGATGGCCCCATCTGGACCAGTCTAACCCTCATTGAGCCCGAAAATAAATGCTTGTTTTGTGCAGCTGAAATATCAAGGTTTTTGCACCATAGAGATGCCTAGCCCAGGAGTGAAAGCTGGGGGAGTGTTGAGCATCGATCAGCATGTTAATCGCTTGCCTTCTGACCCAGAAGGTGTGCAGTCTGTGAAGCGTTCCTTATGGAGGCACAGAAACAATGTGCCGTAAGCGATGCCCACTGGGGAAGAGAGGGTGTCTTCCCCTCCCATCTGGTCATGGGGCCCCAGGATTAAGCCATGAAACCACTGAGCAGCTCACCCTGGGGCCTGGCACCCAGGCGAGACAGCCCTGTAGCCGGCCGACAGAAGTGGGCACTGCCTGGCCTGTCTGCATGCAGCTTGTCACTTTGAAGGTCTTGGAGTTTGATGACCAGGGAGCCTTTTCCAGCAGGACTTGCAGCAAGTGGTGGGAGGATGAGATTAGGAGAAAAGCTAGGAATGCCAGGAAGAAGGATCTCCTGGGATTGAGGTTGCCTCTTTCTAATCATGCTCCTCCCTCCCTGAACAGCCAGTCTCTTCTCATCCAAAAGCTGCACTTCTCACTCTCCCCAGGTCCTCCCACCCTGCCTTGCGGGGGACATCTTCCTGGGGTAGGAAGATGCTCTGGGCTGTGAAGCAAGAGGTTTGCTTCCTGCACTTCCGCCTCCTTCCTTAGCAGCTCATGGAAGGTCCAGGAGGAGGAACTGGGACATGAATTTTCTGCAGAGACTGCTGTGTGCTGAGCGAGTGAGACCCTGGTGCTCCTGTCCCCTCACAGGCCCCTGTCGCCACAGCCAGTGCTGAATTTGTGGAGCCGAGCTCTCACTTGCACCCAGCTGGGCAACGAACCAAGTGGAGAGGTGTTTCCCAGCGGAACTCCCTGCACCCCTGTCCACTTGAAGAGGCTGCTGTCGGAGGGGCTGGAGGCCTCACGCAGGGGATGAGGCCATGGGGGGAGGGGGTCTTCATGCCCAGACAAGATGATGTGTCTGCCCCACAGAGGAGCTGGGAGTGAGCAAATGGCCATCAACCATCCTGAATGTCCAGGAGCCCACCCAGGGGAACTGCTCCAACTCTCAGACAGCCATGGTGAAGGGAAGGGTGCTGCTTAGTGGACAGCAGCACCTGCACACTGGCTGATGTGGTGTGACAGGCATGACGGGGAGGAGGCTACCACTGATGGAGCTGGTGTGGGCCTGGGCCCGTCAGCGCCTTCGCAGGCTCCAGGCACGCAACGCCAGCAAGGTCGCACAGCCTTCCTTGGTAGTGGGAAAGGCTCACTTCACCCTCAGAATGGCTCTGTGAGGCAGGCACTACTCCCACCATTTAGCAGATGCATAAACTGAGGCACAGAGAAGTTCAGCATCCTGCCTGTGACCACAGGGAGTCAGTGGTAGAACTGGGATGCAAGCCCAGGTTGGCCTGCCCCTGCCCCGCTGCAGGGGCTGCCCCCCTGAGACAGGCCAGCCCTCCGGGATGGGCTAGTCCTGCTCTGACAGAAGACACGCCAGAGCCCCTGCCTGACAGCAGCCTCCCTGTCCATACTGCTCTGAGCAGCAGATAGAGCTGGTCTGGGGTCAGCAGCCTGAGCAGAAGCCCTTGCTTCCAGTGCTCGCTTTGCCTCAAGCCAGCGGATCCTGGCGGCTGAGGCCAGTCACACATCTGCAGTCAGTGGCCTCACACTGGACTGGCTCTTCCACAGGGAAGCCTGGCCCTTCTGTGGCCCATGTGGATGACCAATGACAAAGCCAGGGCCCCTGACCGGACATCAGCTCTTTTTTGGTCTGGATATCAGCTCGCTCTCTCTCTCTCTCTCTCTCTCTCTCTCTCTCTCTTAAAGGAGAGGGAGAGAGAGAGAAAGGTTGATGAGAGAGAGGAACATCGATTGGCTGCCTCCTACAAGCCCCACACCTGGGATAGAGATTGCAACCCAGGCATGTGCCCTGACTGGGAATCAAACCGGCAACTTTTCAGTGCACAGGGCACACCCAACCAACTGAGCCACACAGGCCAGACCCAGTGTCAGCAATCAGAGACTCCAGGCCTGGTGGGGGCTGACCGTCACTTCTCTAGACACAAGCGGGGTACAAATGCTTCCAGCTTCCTGTAAGCACCCTAAAACATGGGAGTCGGGAAGGGGGGGTTGTGCTGCTCGGGGCCATGCCCACCCTTCAGCATCTGCCCTCCCAGGCTGGGCCAACTCTATGACTGACATTCGAAGGTGTGGCTGCAGCTCAGGCCTTCCTGGCCCCACTCTCCTGGGCCTCGGATGGACCTGCGAGAGGGGCACTACTTGTGCCGGGAGTGGGAGCCATGGGAGATGGCAAGTGGGTGGCCTCCCCTGAGGAGAGTAACTGGCGATGATAGCAATGACTTAGGAGTGCTCCCCTGAGCGAGGTCTTTCCCATGAACTTCCATGTTGGTTCTCACCTGGGCCTTGAGGCAGTGGTAGCATCGATTCTCAGGCTGGAAGACAGAGGCAACGGAAAGCAGAAAGCAGGTATTTGCCCGAAGGCCCCCAGGTGGTAAGAGGTGGGCCTGAGTGAGCCCTGGGGGTTCTGAAATGAAATGCTCCAGGGCTGGCAGCTCCATGCACTGAGTGTAGCCTGGTTAGCTCAGTGCATGGGCTCTGACACGTGGCCCATCCGAGGCCGAGTTCTAGCTAGTTGTCACCACAAAGAAATGTGGGCCCAGGGGCAGCTCCTCTGCCTCTGAGAGAAACCTTAGTGGGTTTATTTTTGCAATCAGGAGGAAAATCCATGTTTATACATCCACAGGCTTTTATTTGACATGTTACAACTTTAAATGTTGGCAACACATTCCTCTTTTAAAAACCACATGGGAGCCAAGTCCAAGCTTTGGTGATAGCTCCACTCAGGCAGCAGCTCCTGCGCCTGCTCCTCCCACAGTGCCACCCAACAGGAAGGGCCTGGGGGTTGGGGGAAGGCAGCAGTCACTTTGCCCACCCACTTCTGGAGAAGATGCCAGACGGAGCATGGCAGGAAGATCCGGCAAGAACCTGGTTTCCCAGGCCGAGCTGAGGACAGCCACCAGCTAGGCAGGGAACTGGGCTCGACGCACCTTCAGGGAGGGAGAGGTCTCACACCTGCCTGCATGTCAGCGGGGCCAGGGCCTGAGGAGCTGCTGTTGTGACCCCACCCTCCATCTTGGTTCTGCAGCCCTAGACCCGGATCCAGCTCCTGGTGCCGTCCCACCCCCTCCTATCCCCTTCCCTGGGTCAGCTCCCCATCCAGTCCTGTCCTGTATCCTCCCTGGGTCAGCTTCCCGTGCCGTTCCCTCCCATACCCTAGATCAGCTTCCTGGTGAGCAGATTCGGGGCCTCTGAGTGCGGAGCTGTGAAAACTCTTCAGTGATTCTAATATGCGGCCAAGTCTAACACCCACTGAGCCAGAGGTGAAAGCTGGAGGGAAAGGCCTCCCTCAACCCCCCCAAACCCTCCTACTCTGCCTTCACAGAGGAGCCAGGGGCCTCCCAAGTGGGGGAGCAGCTGTAGCCCAAGCCTAAGGGGAGTGAGCATCGCAGCAGCCTGAGGGGAGCTGGGTGATGGGGTACAGACAGTGCCCACACCTTCTCCTGAGATGGATGAAGGGCTACAGACAGTGCACACACCTCCATGTTAGCTGGGTGATGGGGTACAGACAGTGCCGACACCTACTCCTGAGCTAGGTGATGGGGTTCAGACAGTTCCCACACATCCCCGTGAGCTGAGTGTTGGGGTACAGACAGCGCCCACACCTCCCAGTGAGCTGGGTACCTTTGCACTCAGTCCTTGCGGCAACACTCTCAAGTAGGTGCTTTAGAACCCATTTCACAGATGGGGAGTCAGATTCAGACAGACCATGTGGCTTGCCCGTGGCTGATCCTGAGCGGGGTTGGAGCCCCTAACTCTAGTTCTGAAAGTGATAGTTGAAGCTCCTGGTACTGATGTGGGAACTTGATCTAAGGCCACAGAAATCTGGGGTCACTGAGGTCAAGCAAATGGCGAGTTGCATGCGATGGGGAGCACATAGAGCAGTGGGGCAGAGGCAGGCGGGCATGTCTGTGTAGAAGGGAATGAATGACTGTTGGGTGGGGGTGTCCTAGCAAAGGAGGGCTCCTGGTCACAGCTCAGGGAGACTTTAAGCTTTTGTTACCTTTCTGTGAGGGGCCTCCCTGCTGCTGGCCTCCCTGGTCCTCCAGCCTCCTGGCCTTTGCACATGCTGTCCTCAGAGCTGGAACTGTTTTCTTCTCCCACGACCCACCCCCACCCCCACCTGCCCATCCTCCGTGCATAGCTCTTTGCACAGCTGAGGCTTCACTCTCTTCAGAAGTCACCCAAACTGAGCTTGAAGTTTGAACTTTGACACATAATAACCCTGTTCTGGGCCAAGTTATTCACCCTCCATGGTATTTTTCTTCTTGTCCTCTAAAGAAAGTGAAAATAGTCCTGCCTCAGTGGTGCCGTGAGGGTTAAATGCTACCAGCAGGGACTCTAGAATAGCCACTAGCTCTTTGGAGGCGGGGGCTAGCGTTTCTAGAGGCTAGCGCCCTATTGCCCTGTTGTGCCCATGGCTGCCTTACAACTGCTACCTGTCTGCCTGCCTCCTCCCTGAGTCCCAGGCAGAGGTGCCCTGGCCTCCTCAGAACCCGTGCCCAGCACGGTTCTTGTGAGACAAGGTTCTGTGAGAATGGGGTCTTCTGACCTGGCCTAGAGGTGAAATCTCGGTGTGATGGAGATGCTGCGTGCAACCTCTCTTCTCCTCGGAGCAGATCCCAATGCCAGTGGGAAAGCCAGTCCCCTCTGGAGAACCACATGCCATAGTCTCCCAATCAGGCTGTCTGGGGCAGGGACTTCAGAGTGGACTTTGAGGCAAAGATGCAAGAGCTGTAGTTTCAGGGGAAGGTGCCTTGGGAAAGGTTTGTGTGGAACCTAGGGACTGTGAGCATGAGCAGGCCCCAGACCCCACCCTGGAGTGAGAAAGGTAGCCATTTGTCCATTGAGTGCTGTCTGTCATGGTGGCACTTGCCCTTGGACACTGTTAGCCCCGCCTGCGCTCTGGCCTGCCCCAGTGGTGATCTGAGCAGGCAACTGCAGCCACCCACAGGGTTTGCAGGGGCTGCCTTGGCTCCCAGGGGATGAGAGTTTGGGGACCTGGGAGGGCCCCCTGACAGCGCTTGTACCTTTGATGAGGGCCCTGTGCCTAGGCTCCTAACTCACCTCCTGCACTGCCCGCCCCCCATCCCCAGCCTCCAGGATTCAGGACACAGGCCCCCAGCACTGAACAATGCGCTGTTGGAAGGAGCTAGCATGGCACAAACAGCTAAAGGAGGTGCTGCTTGCAGAGCTGTGGATGGAAATGCTTTCCAGTTAGGTGGAGGTGCTTCAGCTTCCAGGCCAAGCTTCCGAGCAGTGTGGTACCGGAGCGCCTTCCAGGTAGGGTGAACGGACTCTCCTCCTGCCGGGCAGGAGCCTTCCCCAGGGGTGAGGGTGTCTCCCAAACACTTCGATGGGAACTGATGAAGTACCTGTTACTGGGCAAATAAAGCTGTAGCTCCAGATGCTCCGAGCGTTCCTGTGAGTGGGGTCTTGGTAAGGCACTAGAGAACCCTCTCCACTCTAGGGTATCTGTCACAGATTCTGTGACCCCCACCCCCTCACCCCCGCCTCACAGATAGGCAGGTTTTAAGGTGAGACCTGTCTCCCTCGGAGGGGAGGGGGTGCTGAGAAGGTTCACTGAGTCTTGCTTTAGGGACCTTGGTGTCAACCCAGGCAATGCTGGGCTTGGGGTTCCTCCCAGCACCCCTTTGATGGTGAATGTCTGGGCACAAAGCAGGGGCACCACTCTCTCCTGGAGCATCTTGTCGTGAGAGATGGTTTTCCTGTGGTGACAGACCCTCAGGTGTCGCTCTGCTTTTTGTGAAGCAAAGACAAATTGCCACCCTGAGTCTTGACACCAGATCTGAGCTCCTATAGGTGTGGGCAGTTTTGTCCCTGTGTTTCTCCTCCTCCCCTCCCCCTCCTCCTCCTCCTCCTCCTCCTCCTCTTCCTCTTTCCCCTCCTCCTCCTCTTCTTCTTCCTCCTCCTCCTCCTCCTTCTCTTCCTCCTCCTTCTCTTCCTCCTCTGCCTCCTCCTCCTCCT
>JAAGEH010000020.1:279497-290921 GCA_011751065.1 Lasiurus cinereus
AGAGAGAGAGAGAGAGAGAGAGAGAGAGAGAGAGAGAGAGAGAGAGAGAGAGACTTTGTTCCCCTGGGGTTTTAACCAGGAGCTTTTTCAAAACAACCAGTCATCTTCCCAAGTTTCTCTGGCTTGCATTGAGCCTACCCCCTAGCCAATGGTCTCCCTTCCTGGTTAGACTGACAGGCCCCTACAGTCAAACATGTTCTGTACCATTTTGACTTCAATGTGCATGTATCCACCTGCCCCCTTTGTTCTATGCCTTCTCCCAGAAATCTGGAGAAATAGATCTGTGGTTCCTGGGAGGTGGGGAGTGTGTGATGCTGCAACTTCTAGTGAAGCAAACAGGCTCATGCTCCCACTCCATTAGGCTCAGCAATGTCTGACTCCCCTTGCTGTCTTTGTTTCTATCAATAACTCTCTATGCACAGTAAGAAAATTAGGTTATGTGTGAAAGTATCGGGCACATGCTAGGTGTTAATGAGGGAACCAGAGTTTGCCACTGCAAAATGGGCCTTTTGAGACATTATTTGAAGCTAGTTATATTTTGGAAACAAAAGACTCAGGAAAAGCCTTGACCTGCTTGTAGCTCCTAAAAGAATTCAGATATGTAAACCTGCTTAAGGGAAGGGCGTCACCTCAGTACCACCATGCAAACTCCCATGGCAGCAGGGAGAAGCACCTGCTATCCAACTCTCCTCTCTGCCATTGCTTGTTGGGGGCAAGAGGGTCCCAGCAAGCATTTGTTTACCACTTTGGCTCTTTTTCATCTGCTTGTGAATTGCCTGCTTCTTTAAAAACACACACACACACACACACAAAAAAAAAAACTTCATTGTTGAGAGTATTACAGATGTCCCCCCTTTTACTACCCATTGCCCCCCTCCACCCAGTTCCCACCCAGCCTCAGGCCCCCACCACTCTACTGTCTGTGTCCATAAGTAAGATCTTCAATTAATCTCTTCCCACCCTCCCACCCGTTCTCTCTGGGATTTATTAGTCTGCTCCAAGTTTCCATGCCTCTGATTCTATTTTATTCATCAATGTATTTTGTTCGTTATATTTCTTGTTTGTTTATTTTGATTTTTAGATTCAATTATTGATAGATATGCATTTATTGCCATTTTATTATTTGTATTTTTTACCTTCTTCTAGAACAGCGGTTCTCAACCTGTGGGTCGCGACCCTTTGGGGGTCGAACGACCCTTTCACAGGGGTCGCCTAAGACCATTGGAAAATACAGATATTTACATCACGATGCATAACAGTAGCAAATTTTCATGGTTGGGGGTCACCACCACATGAGGAACTGTATACAAGGGTCACAGCCTTAGGAAGGTTGAGAACCACTGTTCTAGAAGGCCATTCAACATTCCATGTAATACTGGTTTGATGTGATGAACTCTTTTAGCTTTTTCTTGTTTGTGAAGCTCTTTATATGACCTTCAATCTAAATGAGAGCTTTGCTGGTTAGAGTAATCTTGGTTGTAGTTCCTTATTTTTCATGACTTTGAATATTTCCTGCCACTCCCTTCTGGTTTGCAAAGTTTCTGTTGAGAAATTAGCTGACAATTGTATGGGTACTCCTCTTTTGCTGCTTTAAAAATTCTCTCTTTGTCTTTAACCCTTTAATTATGATGTGTCTTGGTGTGGACTTCTTTGGGTTCTTCTTGTTTGGGGTTCTCTGTGCTTCTTGAACTTGTAAGTCTATTTCTTTCACCAGGTAGGGGAAGTTTTCTGTCATTATTTCTTCAAATAGGTTTTGAACATCTTGCTCTCTCTCATCTCCTTCTATGTATTAGGTAGAGCTGCCATGCCTTCTGGAATTGGTAAAGTGGCATTGTGGAGTAAGTGTCCTTCAGGGCCCAGTGGCTCTGCCTTTCCAGTCACCTGATCTGGGCCCTCTAGATGTGCCCTTGTATGGGCTGTGTGTATATATTTGGTGTAGTTGAGCCTTTATTGCTGTTGGCATCTCTGGCAGGAATCAACCTCAAAGTCAATTAGCTGTTAGGACAAGCTGGGACTACAGTGGGAGAGCTGCTATGCAGGAAACAGCACTATGGGGCAGGATTTGCTTCAGTGGGGCTTTGGTGCTCACTGAGTCTGCCTTTTGGGTGTGTCAGTTGTGGCTGTGTAGAGTTGTAATCTGCTATGGTCTAAAACTGTTCACTGGGTGCACTGGTTCTAGGGCCTCCCAGGAGGTGCAAAGTCATCCACTGCCTGAGGCCACCCAGCAGGAACTATTTGTATTGGGCTTGGAAGTGCCCAGGCAAGACCTAGCTCTGAAGCAAGGCGTGCTGTACTACTGTTGGGTCTTGAACCTTTTATTGATAGGTATGGGGCATACTGATGCCAGCTGCAGCTTGTTTGAGAGATTTTAGCAAAGTCTGAAACTCAAGCAAGGAAAAGACATTCATACGGAAAAGCCACTGCAAACAGCTTGAATGGGGTTATAATTTGGATTGGGCAGGGTCTCAGAGAATTGCCAGGGCAGAACAAACCAAATGCTCCAGGATGATGGAGATTCAAATATGGCTGCCAGTCAGCCTTACAACAGGGGAGGTCCCAGCACAGGAACAATGACCTCTGCGAGCACCCCTATCTGGGAAAAAGCTAGACAATTCAGTTTCTCCCTGTATGTGTCTGTGTCCCCTGGCATTGGAGCTCAGAAGAAATGGATGGTGTAAATTTGTGCACGGACCCTTTAAGAAGAACATCTGGGTGTGTAGCAGCCTCCGTGTCTCTCAGCCACAATCTCTGTTTGTCCATCTCTCCAGTGGGCACTGCTTTGCTTCTCAAGAGCCAGGAGATGGAAGACTCAGGCGGGAAGGTTCTTGGGCTGTATCTCTTAGGCAAGTTGCTTTCCCTCTCTGGTTTCCACACACATGTAAGCAGTTGAGTCAGAAACTTGGACATAAGACAAAAGAATGACTACATGTCTTCTGAATGCTTTAGCAAGGTGCAGCCAACAGTCCCTCCCAGGGTTATCATTCTTTAGGTTCCAGGTTGCCACCTGTTTTGGGCATTAAAGTTCTGTTGGCAAACAATTGTACACATTCACCCATCCACCATCTCTGCTGCTTGGATGTCACAACAAGGCAGGAAGATGAGGGCCCATGCTGGAGACTGCTTATTGCCATCCCTGTCCAGAGCGGCCGGCTCATCCGTTCAGAGGAACAGTGTTTGATTTATGATTTACTACTGATTCAGGCCCACACTCTGGAAAATGTCATGCTAATTTGTGGAAGACAACTTGCACATAGTTTGGTGCAGTAGTCATAAAAATGCCTTCTGTCCAGTGTATGAGATACCCATGAACACACCTGTACTGATCTGCAGCCATTCACTATCCCCAGGTCTAGCCTCACAGTTGCGGTCCAGTACTCTCTCTCCCTTCCTGTGTTGCCCTGTCTCTCTCACCATCTTTCCTTCCCTGCTGGATTACCCAGGGACAAAGGAAAGGAATCCTTGCCATATTGTGTTTCTATTTGTGTGAGAGTGTGTTCTTCACTTCCTGAAAGTGATTAGACATGTACTGTGTGGGCATTGGGCCAAATCAGTGGTTGACAAACTGTTCTCTAGGGAACTCAGGTGCCTCAGAAGTCCCTAATGAGCACTAAAGTGATGGAGATGTCACCTCCCTGCTGCCCTGCCTGCTGAGGAGCTCCTTTGTAGGCCTGCTTTGCATTTTGAGTTTTTGCCACACAAAAAAAAGAGGTGCAAGCACTAGATGAAGTGATGGGAATTTTTGAGTTCCTGAGGGCTTTGCTTGGGGCAGTAGGCAGTGCTGCTGGGGACGTGGCTGGTCTCTGGGCAGGGCTTGTGGCTGGAGAGCCTGCATTTATGTTCCTCCAGAGGCTCGGTTGGCATATTAACAATGCTCCTGATATTAACAGGAAAAAAGTGTGTCTTTCTTTTGTAATTGTGTTTCTAAAACACATCTAATGGAGCTGTGCAGAGCATGTCTCAGGCACTGGCTGCTGAGAACTCAAGAGCTAGGCTTCCAGCACCGCACCACATCTGGGGCTCCGTTTGCCTCTGGGGCCAGGGAGCATCGCAGAGAGGAGAGTCAGGGGTGTGTGTTTCCCCTTTTATTTAGGTGCTCATTATTAATTGCAGGTCTAGCCACTGCCTTTCTGGGAGCAAGCCTGCCTTCTCTATGGCTTTCTGGTCTCCTGAGAGGTAAGGGGGTGTAACTTTGAGCAGCTCTCAGAGTCGCAGGTGTGCTGTTGATACCAGTGAGTGTTACATGATCATGTTGTATGGGCCTTTCTATTCTTGCCAGATTGATCTTTTCTCTTTTGTTTAGTTGAGGTGAAATTCACATAATGAAAAATCAAGTTTAAAGTATACAGTTTGGTGGCATTTAGTAAGTGACTTCACAGTGATATAAACCACTAGAGGCCCGATGCAAGAATGGGCCTTCCTTCCCCTGGCTGCCAGAACCACCTTTCCACCTTCCCAAGTTGCCCAGAGGCCCAGAGTGGCTGGGGCAGTGCATCCTGCCCTGCCCCCAGCTGCTTGATGCCTGTGTATGCAAATTAAACCTCCCTCTTTGTTGGGTTAATTTGCATACTCACTCCTGATTGGCTGGTGGGCATCACAAAGGTACAGTCAATTTACATCTTACTCTTTTACTAATTTAGATCCCTTCTATCTAGTTCCAGAATATTCCTATCATACAAGAAGTAAATACCCATTTACCAGTCACACCCTTTCCTACCTCCCCACCCTCAGTCTGCTCCCTTCTCTGGACTTTCCTGCTCAGGAAAATGGAACCAGACATGCAGTCTCTGGGTGTAGTTTCCCTCCTTCAGCCCAGGGTTCTGGAGGCCCCAAGCTCGGCATGACCACTTCACATCCTTTCCTGACTGGATGCTGCTGCACTGCATGGCAGCCCCAATGTATCCATTTACCTGCATGGACATGTAGGCTATTTCCATCTGTGGCCATTGCAAAGACTGGTACTCACACAGTGACAATGCCCTCTGTGAGCTCTCCCACCAGTTCCTGGGTGTTCCCAGGGCCCACATGATGTATGCTGTGTGCCAGGTGCCTGGGTGCAGCTTCTGTGGCCAATGCCTGTGAGGGTGCACTGTCTGTGTGCAAGACCTGGTGGCTGTGATTCCCTCTCAAGATGGGGCCTTGCTGTCTCCTGAGGGTGTCTCCTCAGCTTGCAGGTCTCTTTTCCTGGGCTGGTTACTTTCTTCAGGAAGAAACCTTCTGGTCTAAGAAAAAGGACCAGCTGTCCTGGTGACCCAGGACTTTCCTGCTCTTCATACTGAAAGTTTGTCCTCTTGGGAAGCCCTTGATCCCAGGCTCTCTGAGCAGGGGTCATCCCAAGGTCAGCTTGGGTGGGTTGAGTCTCATCATTCTCTGTGCTTGGTTTCTAATCTCCTGTTTACATCTCATGTCAGAACTCAACCCTAAGCCCCAAATCTAAATGATCTTTTTAAAGATTTTTAAACTAATCCTCTTGCTTTCCACCCACTGGGCTCCTTGCTTTTAGGGATCACTTAGTGCCTCTGATGCTTGATGTTTCCTGGGGTCTAGGGACACAGATCACCTTGTTTCATACTATTTTCTTCTCGACATGGCTCAGCGTTCTCAAAACACCCATTTGGACATTGATTGCTTGCCACTTCTCTTTTGCTTCTCTTTCTCTCTCTCTCTCTCTCTCTCTCTCTCTCTCTCTCTCTCTCTCTCTCTTAAAATTCTCACTGGAGGATATATACTGTATATATATATATATATATATATATATTTTATTGCCTCCTGTATGTGACCTAACCAGGGATCAAGCCCCCAACCTTTTGGTGTGTGGGATGACACTTCACTAGTCGAGCCATCTGGTCAGGCCATCTCTCTTTCTTTTCTGGGCTTATTTCTGGCTTTTTAGAGAAACGCTTTTGCTCTCATGTTAGTGATTCTCCTGAAGGAGCAGAGAAAAACACGTGTTTGTTTGTTTTTTTCCTGACCTGTCTAACAGGAAATCTCATTTTGTGAGCGGGTGAGGCTGCCTCAGGTTTCCATCTTGGCTCAGCCTCCAGCTACCTGGCCTGGGTCACCTGCGCTGACCACATGGAGGTTCTCATGCAGCCTGTCCCGGTGACACACTGGTGTAGAGGCAGCTGACCCCAACCACAGCCACACAGTGGGCCCGTGCAGGGGAGAGGACCCTGGTCCAGCTGCATCTGAAGCCCAGAATCCCACCTGGAACCCAAGGACCCAGACAAGACTGGGATCCGAGCCCGGGGCCTTCAGAAGCCGAGCGCCTTCTCCACAGCTGGTTGAGCCCAGGTTCTCCAGTTCAGACTCTCGGCCAGCACGTCCGCTGGTCTTTTCCTGGGTTGGACACTTCCCCCAGGAAGGAACTTTCTGGTCTAAGGAAGAAACCAACCGTGTGCCCCCCCCCATCCCAAGCCCTCAAAACCCCATGGGCTGGTCCAGCGAGCAAACAGATTTGAGGCACCAGCAGGTCTTGATCTTCTGGAGCTGACCTTTGGGTTTGGACCTATCAAAGCCTTGGGTCCACAAACTTGGTTTCAGTAACATGGCCTTTCTGAGCTCTGCTTCCTTTAAAGCTGGAGTCCCCTTCCATGTAGACTTGTAGAGAATAGAGAGGGATGGTGGTAACAAACCAAGAAACATGTGCGAAGCACTAAGCACGCGGGCCTGGGCCAGGCATGTGCTACCAAGGAAGTGCTGTGTCTCCTGGGTTGAGGCAGGCCTCCCTGGCATCCCCCTCCTTCCCAGTGCTCAGAGCTGCTCACCAATCTGAGGGAACGCTTCCTCCATCCTCATGCCTTGCAGTCATTTTCTCTGGGTCATCCTCCCCCTCTGCCCATCCTTCCCTCCAAACCCTGGATTGGCTCAGCTGAACACCTTCCCTCTGCTTCAGCCTTGCATCAGCCCCCACCCTCTTGTTGACTCTTCCCCGCCAAGGTCACGTCCCTTCTCCAGGGAAGCCTGTTCTCAACCTGCCAGCGCCCACAGAAGCTCCTCTGCACACTTACACCTGAGGGCAGAACAGTGTCATGAGTACTCAGGACGAGCGCCGATCCTTGGGGTCCAGATTGAGCCTCAGTGCCCCTCACCAGCTGCATCCTCTTGGGCCAGTAACCCCTGCTCTGAGCCCTCTTCCTCCAGAGGAAAGCAAGAGCTTGTAGCAGCATCTCACAGTCACAGAGAATTGTTCCAGAACAGCACGAGTGACATGAGTGAGGAGACCCAGTGGCCAGTGTGCGTGGAAGCTAACAATGAGGGTTTATGACTGTTTCTGCTCCCATCATACTTTAGTTTGGGTTTGATCTAACTGCCGGGCTGTATCCCTGTATCCTGTGATGGGTCTCAAGTTCTCCCTCCTCCCTTTGCCCAGCAGCTGCCAGCCTGGGCAGGGATCCTGGGTGGGGCCATCCTGCTGGTCTGGGGTCCTGGTTGTGTGGGCTGGCAGCTCTCATGCTGAGTCGCTGCTTTTGGAGGCCACTGGAGGACAGGTCCTGGCTGATGGGCACAGGAAAGCATGTGGAAAAGAGAGCAGCCTCTAATATAAGCTGCTTCTCCTTCCAGCAGTGCACGCCACTGCAGAGCCAGCTGTCAGGGCAGGATGGAGCTGGAGTCTCTTCTCTGGCTCTCTCTGCACTCCCTTAGTATCAGGTGGCCATGTTGAAGCATTGACGCCAGGGCTGCTCTGGATCAAGTGCCTGGAGTTTGGGAGGTGGGGTCAGGCTGGAGAGGTTTTAAAGCTCCCAGAGGGTCCCAAGGCCTATGGCTGAGGCCCACGCTTGAGTACCCAGACCATCCAGCCCTCTTGTCCTCTGGGACACGACCACCAGCCCTGGGAGCCACGAGCAAGTGGCCACTCTCACAGAGCTCTCCCTTGGCCTCTGTAAGCTCTCCCACGGCCAGGCTCTCGCTCTCTGATGCCCCTCCGCGTTGGACAGCGCTCTGGTAGTCAGCCAGCCCACCTTCCCCCTTCGGAGGGCAGAGGAAAGCCAGCCTCATGGAAGCCCTTCCTCTTCCCCCTCAGGGCAGCTCAGCTAGCTGGATTGCCCTCTGGTCACACAGGCACAGGACACAGGCAGCCTGGGGTCTCAGAGGTCCTGGGTCTAGAGCAGAGGTGGTCTCCCCAAGCAGCACCAGCCCCATGTTTCCAAGAGGCCTCCACCAGGGCCCTCTGGGCAATGCATTCCAAATGACCTGTGGAACTTGAGTGCACAGGGCAGGGCCCAGAGCAGCTGGTTCTGTGCTACTTGTCCCAGCGCAGGGCTCAGTCAGGTGGTAAGATAAACTCCACACTGGCTGATTAGATTAACTAGTTCTGGCTGCAGAAGATTCTGGGGAACAGGCTTCTGGGAGAGACCCTGGGCTTAGCCGAGGGGAGGGGGTAGTGGAGCAGGCCAGGCAGAGGGGGTCTAGGCCTGGATGGTCTCCCAGCAGTCCTGGCCTTGGCAGGGATGTGCTGGGTGATGCTGGTCTGGTGGTTGTACCAGAATCCTTTGCACCTTCTTTGCCCAAAAAGACCGCTCCCCCCCCGCTTCACCCTTGGTGCTTGGGAAGAGGGAGGAGACCCTGAAGCCCATCCTGCCCATTTATGCTGCAGAGTTCTGCTCTCTGGGGAAAGATTCACTCTTCTAATGGGCAGTTCCCTGTTGCTTTTCCTTTTTAAAAAAGTAAGTATTATTATTATATTTTGTGGTTTTGTTAATCCCCACCTGAAGATACTTTTTTCCATTAATTTTTAGAGAGTGGAAGGGAGGGAGAGAGAAAGGGTGGGAGTGAGAGACAGAGAGAAACATCAATTGGTTGCCTTCCACATGAGCTCTGACTGGGGCCAGGATCAAACCTGTAACCCAGGCACATGCCCTTGACTGGGAATGGAACCCATGGCCCTCTGGTGCTCAGCCAACATTCTGACCACTGAACTATTGACCAGGGCCCTGTCATTTCTTCTCAGCTCCTAGAGTAAGAACATGAGTCCTTCATTAAACAGTACAGGGCTCTGTACCCCTCAGGCTACAGCACAAACAACACCGATAGCACTTAAGCAACAGCAATTATGGCTGTGGAGGCTGGATGCCTAAGGTCAAGGTGTGAGAGGCTTGGCTTCTCCTGAGGTCTCTTTGCTTGGTGTGACCTTTGCACTGTGGCCTCACATGGTCTTTCCTCTGTACACACACATCCCTGGTGTCTCTCTGTGTGTCCAGACTTTCTCCTCTTTATTTAAAACTAGTAGCCCTGTGCATGAATCAGTGTGTGAGTAGCTCGCTGCTACATGCCTCAGCTGGCTGCCCTGCCCACCACTGCTGTGGCTCTCTGCTGCACATAGCTCGCTGCCCTGTCCTCCTGTAGCTCTCCCCCACTTATAGCTCACTGCCTACTCTCCTGGCATCGGTCATTATGTGTCATGGCATAACAACCATTTGCATATTACCTCTTTATTATATTGGCTAGGATATTAAATGTGAACTATAAATGAAGAATAAAATTTAAAAAAGAACCAAATAAAATTTTAGATCTGAAAAAATTTGTATATATATATATATATATATATATATATATATATATATATATATTTCTCACCTGAGGATGTTTTTAAAATTGATTTTTAGAGAGAGAAACATCCATGTGACAGAGAAAAACTGCTAGGCTGCCTCTGCACCTGCTGACCCACTGGGATCTGACCTAAACCTAAGTATATGCCCTAACCTAGAATCCAGCAGGAAATTCTTTGGTGTACAGATTGAGACTCCAACCAATTGAGCCACCTAGCCAGCGAAGATCTGAAAAAATTTTTTAATGTACCTCTGTGTGTTCAGACTTTCTCCTCTTTATTTAAAACTAGTAGCCCTGTGCATGAATCCATGTGCAAGTGTGGATCAGTAGTTAGAGTGTCCTCTCAGGCACCAAAGGGTCATGGGGTTTAATTCTAGGTGAGGGCACATACACAGGTTGTGGTTCCATCCCTATTGGATTGCTTGGGCTACTGATCGATGTTTCTTTCTCTTTCCCTCTCCCTTCCTCTCTCTAGAATAAATGAAAACAAAACAAAACATATTCTTAGAGGAGGACTTAAAAAGAAAGAAGATGATGGTTTAGTTCAGTGGATAGTGCTTCTGCAGGCGGACGGAAGTGTACTGGGTTGGATTCTGATTAAGGGCACGTTCCTGGGTTGCAGGCTCAACTTGGGTCCCTGATCAAGGATTCAATAAGAAGCAACCAATTGATGTCTCTCACATTAGTGTCTGTCTTTCTCCCTCCCTTCCACTCTCTCTAAAAACAAAATCAATGGAAAAATGTCCTCAGGGAGAATCCAAGATGGCGGCATAGGTAAACACCTACACTGCTGCCTCGCACAACAATTTCAAAACTACAACTAAAAGACAGAACGGACATCACCCAGAACCACAGGAAAGCTGGCTGAGTGGAAGTTCTACAACTAGAGGGAAAGAGAGGGGCTCACGGAGACCCAGAGGAGCTGCAAAAAGCTGAGGTACGGAGACGCGTGGGTGGTGCCGGAGTACCTGGCTGGCTTTCTCTGGCGGGAGGGAAACGGAGACTCTCAAAGACATTGAACCCCTTATTCTACGACACTAAACCCCAGATCCAGCCGAAACTCATATGAGGGGAGTTTGGACTGTGAAAAGGGAGAAGTGCACGGAAATTTAGGGGAGTCACAAAGGATCGGAGGTCTGGTTGCGCACGGCACCATGCGGAGGACAGATTGCTGATTGTGCTGCTGGCTTTCGCGAGTGGGCGGGAGACAGACCCTCCCAACTGCGCCACTTCTGAGTCCACTGGGCCCCTGTTTCGGGCGAAACCCTGGAGACCTAGACTCCTGTGGTCCTGGTGCTCAGGGGAGCCGGAAAGGCAGCGGTTAGAGGCACTGCTGGCACATGCACAAGGACCGACCGCTCCAGCCATTACCCAGTCACAGTCACGTGAGACTCAGAGGTCATGGAGGGTGGGGCCGACTGGAAGGCAAGTCGGTCCCTTAAGCCCTGAGACTCCACCCATCCCAAGCTCAACAGAGGCTTCTGTGGCTGAATCCAGCACAGAAGTTTCCCCGGCATAGTGAAAATGCCGAGACAAGGGAAGGGATTACAAGCAAAAGAAATGGAGGAAAAAAAAATGACTGGATATAGAGTTCAAAACCACGCTTATAAGGTTTTTCAAGAATATGCTAGAAAAGATGGATAAATTTAGTGAGACCCAAGAGGAGATGAAAAAGGACCAACTAGAGATGCAAAAGATCCAACTAAAGATGAAAAAAGACCAACTAGAAATTAAACATACACTGACTGAAATAAAAACTATTATACAGAGTCCTAACAGCAGACTAGAGAAAGGCAAGGATCAAGTCAAAAATTTGAAATATAAAGAAGCAGAAAACATTCAACTGGAAAAGCAAGAAGAGAAAAGAATCCAAAAATG
>JAAGEH010000020.1:291321-323486 GCA_011751065.1 Lasiurus cinereus
GACTGTCAGCTGATTTCTCAACAGAAACGATGCAGGCCAGACGGGAGTGGCAAGAAATATTCAACGTGATGAACAGCAAGAACCTACAACCAAGAATAATCTATCCAGCAAAGCTATCATTCAGAATTGAAGGGCAGATAAAGACCTTCACAGAGAAGAAAAAGCTAAAGGAGTTCATCAACTCCAAACCAGTATTATATGAAATGCTGAAAGGTACTCTTTTAGAAGAGGAAGAAGAAAAAGGTAAAAGACAAAAAATTATGAACAACAAATACACATCTATCAACAAGTGAATCTAAAAATTAAGTGAATTAAAAATTTGATCAACAAAATAAACTGGTGAATATAATAGAATCAGGAGCACAGAAAGGGAGTAGACTGATAATTCTCAGGAGGACAAAAATCATAAAGCATCAAACAGACTGTGAAATTACAGCAGAAAGATTAAAGTTAGGTGAGGTAGATAAGTTATCAATTACAGGACTTGTATGCATGCATATAAGCATAACCAATGATCACAGACACTGGGGGGTCGGGGTATGCCTGGGAGGGAGGGGGGGCAATGGGGAGATATGTATAAAAAATTAATAAAAATTAATTTAAAAAATGTTCTCAGGTGAGGATCAACCAAAACAAACAAACAAACAAACAAACACCCATTCCCAGTGTGATTATTAAAGGAGCATATGAAGTATTTGTTGAATAAATGGAAAGGGATGGGACTTCACTTTCTAACTGTTTTAGCAACTCTGCAAGCCAGAGGGTTTATTTTTTACTTTAATTTTTATTGATTGATTATTTTAGAGAGAGGAAGGGAGTGAGAAAAACACCAGGGTGTTGTTCCACTTATTATGCATTATTTGGTTGTTTTTGTCTGTGCCCTAATCAGGAATCCAACTCGAAAACTTACATACCACGAGGAGGTCCTAACCCGCTGTGCTGTGGGCTGCCTGTCAGGGATCCTCAACAAAACCCTTCTGGGTGCCCTGGCCCTGCTGTGGGCCGGAGCTCCTCTGACACAGCAAAGGTGTGGGTTTCATTCTGTCAGGGCACCTACTTAGATTTCAGATCCCTGGTTGGGCTGACTGCTGCTCAGGAAGTGACCGAGGACAGTGAGGTCCATGTGCTCTAGTCATTCAGCAGGGAGCTGGGGTTCCATTGCAGACCTGGCCGATTCTGATCCCTACTACCCTCGCTCCTCCATTGAGGGTGACTTCAATCAACTACAGCAGCTGTGTGGCCTCTGCCAGCGTGCACCTCTGCACAGGTAGGTCACCCTCCTGAGGCTTGCCAGGCCTGGCTGCTGCGCAATTGCCCTGAGAGGTGGATTTCCGGGTTCCCAAGGAGAGTGCCCTCCATGCTGGACTCCCAGGGTGAGGGGTTCCAGAGGGAAAGCACTTTGCTCTGCCTCTCTTCTGAGTTCTCCAGTGGAGTGGAGCGCCCATCCTGCACAGGACTCGGAGGGGAGTTCCACCTCAGGAGGCCTCTTAGTTGGGTGCTAGAATGAAACCGGAGCCTTCCTCCTTGACCCTGTTGTCTTTGGTGTAGAAAGGTACAGATGAAAGCCTCAGCAGCCTTACTGCGGCATCTTTAAATGAAGATGTTATTTTTTTTGGTGAAAATAAGTTTGTTGCATAATCAATATTGTGTAATCTTTGTGATTTATTGTGTAATCATTGGGATTACACAATAACCTGCATTGAGTTATCTGCTGGAATGTTTGTGCTTTAGGGCACCTGAATGTATTTTATTTTATTTGACGCAGTCTGATGTCCTTTGGCCTCCAGCGGCACGCAGCCATGCCCACCTGCTTCTGCTGGTCATTACCTGTGAGGGCATCCTGGATAATTTGCATATCCCTCTATTATTATGTAGGGTAATATGTTATTTTTTTATTGCAGTTGACATAAAATATTAGTTTCAGATGTACAACCCAGTGATTAAACATGTATGAGACTTACAAAGTAATCCCTCTGATAAATCTAGTGCCAATGACACCATGCATAGTTAGCACAGTATTACTGACTAGATTCCCCAGGCTGTATTTTACAGCCCCATGATAGTCCTGTAACTACCAATATGTTCTTCTCAACCACTTCCTCTTTTTCCCTCATGCCCCCAATCACTCTCCCGTTTGGCAACTATCAAAATGTTTTCTGTATCTATGAGTTTGTTTCTGTTTTGTTTTTTCATTTATTTTGCACTTCAGATTCCACAAATAAGTGAAATCATATGATATTTATCTTTCTCTGTAGGATGTATTCCACTTAGCACAATACCCTCTAGGTCTACCCATATTATTGCAAATGACAAGATTTCATTCTTTTGTTATCTTAGAGTCATATTCCATTCTGATATGTGCTACCCCTTCTTTATCCACTTGTCTATTGATGGGCACTCAGGCTGCTTCCATATCATGGCTATTGTAGATGCTGCTGCAATGAACATGGGGATGTGCATGTCTTTTCCAACTAGAGCTTGGGTTTCCTTGGATAAATACCCAGAAGTCAAATAGCTGGGTCCTTCTTTGTTTTAAAGTCTATTTGTCTAGTATTAGTATTGCTACCCCAGTTTTGTTGTTGTTATTGTTTCCATTTTCATGAAATATCTTTTCCATTCCTTTACTTTCAGTCTGTGTGTGTCTTTTGATCTGAAGTAAGTCTCTTATAGGCAGCATATGTAAGGGTCTTGTTTTTGTCTTAATTTAGCCACCCACCCTATGTTTTTATCTTCACCAGAGGATTCGTATTTTTAGAGAGAGAGAGGAGGGAAGGGGAGAGAAAGAGAGAGAAAGAGAGAGAAAGAGGAACATTGATGTGAGAGAGAAACATGGATCAGTTGCCTCCCATATGTGTCACAGATTGAACCTGCAACCTAGGTTTGTGCTCTGACTGGGACCAAACCCAAAATCTTTTTGGTGTATTCGACAATGCTCCAACCAACTGAGCCACCTGGCCACAGCCACCCTGTCTTTTGATGGAGCATTTAATCCATTTACATTGAAAATAATTGTTGGTGAAGTGTAGTTATTGCCATTTTATTATTCATATTTTTAATATTTTTCTTTTTTTTCTTAAAGAAGTCCCTTTAACATTTCTTGAAATACTGATTTGGTGATAATGAACTCCTTTAACTTTTTCTTGTCTGGGAATCTGTCATTTGATTTTAAATGATAGCTGTGCTATCATTTTTCAGTGAAAATAAGTTTGTGTGATCATTGCTATTTATTGTGTAATCATTGTGATTACACAATAACCTGCATTGAGTTATCTGCTAGGAACTAATGATTTCATCTTTGAATGATTCTAACCAATCTCTTCTGTCTGCAAAGTTTCTCTTGAAAAGCAAACTTCCTCTTCTTATAAGTAAGATTTGGTCAGAGCCTTCCCTAAGTGCCTCATTTAACTTAATCAACTCTTTAAGGGTCCTATTTCCATATATAGTCAAACTCTGAGGTACTGAAGGTTAGAGTTTCAAATATATGACTTTGAGGGATCACAATTTGGCCCCGGCATTCTCCCAGTACTTTCCATGTGGATGCCTGGTGACTGCTGAGCAGAGCAGAGCCCTGGTGGAGCCTTTGTCAAACAGCAGAGGGGAAGGAGCAGAGAACGGGCTGGAGAGCACAGCCACCCACTGTCTGACAGATTCCCAACTCTTCTGCCATCCTGCCCCACTTCCCAGAAGCACTTTCTCATTTGTGAGTCATTTTGAGAGTATGCTGTTCTTGTTTGAAGCATACATTATGCCCTTTTTCTGAGTGTTTTTAAGGACATTCTCCTGCTATGTGAATCCTCCATGTGTCTATTCCCCCCTCACCTGTTTTAGTTTCTGTCTGTCAAGCTAGAAGCATATTCAATGTCTAGTAGCACACAGCTGTCTTTGGGAAAGCATATGGGGTAGGTTTGTTTTTTTCTAAGGGCTCCCAAAAAACAAATTCTCTATGTCTTTACTTTGGGCTCAGCCAGCTTTGCTGGAGAAGAAATGTCTGATTATATGCCTGGGGACACACACACACACACCCACAGAGAGAGAGAAAGAGAGAGAGAGAGAGAGAGAGAGAGAGAGAGAGAGAGAGAGAGAGAGAGAGGGAGAGAGAGAGAGAGAGGGAGAGAGAGAGGGAGAGAGAGAGAGAGAGAGAGAGAGAGAGAGAGAGAGAGAGAGAGAGAGAAACTTTGGAGCTGTGTGCTGGGAAGGGTATGAGCATCACTCTTCAGTGGATAGACACGGATTCCTGTTTTGGTTCGGATCCTCTTGTCTATATTGGTGGGTCTGGTCCCCATGCAACATTCTTGTCATAACTTCTCTTGAGTGTTGACCTCCCATCTATAACTGCAGAGCTGGGCACCTGCCTGGCAATATGAGCCTGAGGAAGGAGCTGAGTGTCTAAGCTGGTACTGACTGCAACATGCCTATCTCCAGAGGTACCTGTGCCTCTATCTCTGAACCCTCCAAGACATTGCGCATATCACCCATGCTTCTTATTGGCTGTGCTGCTCAGAGGCAATTAGCAGAGAGTAGCAGCCACAATCAAAGCCTCAGACCCATGGCTGCTTGCCTGTCCTTTCTCTATCTCCCTCACTGTGCCCCCTTTACTGTCTGGGTACACCCTCTCCTATGTATTTTCTTCTTATTTGCTTACAGCTCTGTTGATCCCTCATCTTCACTCTAGTAAGTTTTGGGGGCTGAGTGGCGATCACCATCTGCATGATTTACTGGATGTTGACCTTCCCTCTAAGATGCAGTCTTCCCATCTATAAATGGGGTAAACAGTAGTGAACTAATGGGAATTAGTGAACTAATGTCAGTAAAATACTGAGCATTGGGTCTGGCAAAAATGTCCAATAAAAGTAAGAAAATAATCACATACAGGTGTTGGCCTTCCCCCAGGGCTGGGACGCTGACCCAAGCTGTGCTGAGAATGCAGGGGGCGCTCAGCTCTATCCTGTTTGCCAACCTTCGGCCTGCCTCTTCTTCCCATGACTGAAGAGGAGGCAGAGCTTGGCATTTGCCACAAAGAGGTGCGTTGGAGTGATGTCGGAAGGCTGTGTCCCTGGCTCTGCTCTCAAGAGGCGGGCACCACCCTCTGAAGGAGACTGGCTGGTAGAAATGTGCCCAGTTGGTGAATGAAGAGCAGATGCAGGAAAGAGAGGCCCTTACTTGGGATTTTTCTTTTTCCATAGGGAAACCCCAAGGGAATAGTGTGGGTTCCATGAAGTGGCTCCAATATGTCATAATGTCAGGATAAGAATCCTCCCCAAGAGGTTCCAATCTGAGCATCAATTGCATCGCTGCCACCAGGAGATGGAGCAGTCGCCACCTGCTCTGTGCTTCCCGACTACCCCAGGCACCCGCTCCCTGTCCAGGCCCCACGTGGCTGATGGCAGTCTTCATCTCCCACTTCTCCACACACCCGGCCTCAGTGGCCCAACCAAGTCAGGCAGGCACTGCAGTGAACCGGCCTTAGGAAAACAGGTCTTAGGAGCACCAAGTGTAGAGCCACCTGTGCAAGACACTGTGCCCCACCCAGGCCTTCCAGAACAGGCCGCTGGATACAGCTTCGTGCCTATCCCCTTCTGAGCAAACAGGAAGGTAGCTAGCACATGGACGGTGTTGATGAGACCTGCTGGCAACCCGATGAACAACCCACACAGGCCAGCCCTGCCCCTCCCATGGGTGCTCGTAATCCTACCTCAACATGATTTCACCAGAAACCCAGGCAGCATGATTCCTGTGCACAGGCAGCGGATCAGTGTGCAACAGCTGTGAGGGACAGGAAAGGGAAATGAGTTGGTGTCACCTGGCTGACTTGTGAGCCTCCCAGGAGCTGGTCTCAGAAGAGCCATGTGAATAACTAACTCAGCGCTCCTTCCATCACAGCCTGTCACACTCTGCTTTGTACCAGCCCTGCCTGGGTTTGCTCAAATCTCCAACCAGCAGGCAGAACCAGAGGCTACTGGTGTGTGTGGAAGTGGATAACCAAATACCAACCAGTTCACATGGTTTCACCCAGAAAGGGGTCAGAAAATGTGAAGGGGCCAGATCGCCCATTCTGTTTTTGAATTAACTTTCATTGGGACGCAGCCCCCTCACTGGGCCACACACGATGATTGCTCTCCAGCTGTGATGGCAGAGCTGCAGAATTGCCACCTAGCCCTCCTGGTCTGCAAAGCCAAATTACATACTTATTGGTCTTTTCAGAGATGTGGTTGATTTAGTATAAGTGAGAGCTCTGGTGGAGAGCCAGAGTTGTTGGGTAGCCTCCTGCTCCTCACTTCCCCCCGCCCACCCACACACTACAGCTGGGAATAGTAGGTGTGCATCCAACACGGGGGGCAGTAGGTGCGCAGTGAACACTGGGTGTGTTAGGTGTTCAGTGAACACTGGGGTGTGGTAGGTGTGCAGTGAGCACTGGGTATGGTAGGTGTGCAGTGAGCACTGGGTATGGTAGGTGTGCAGTGAGCACTGGGTGTGTTAGGTGTGCAGTGAGCACTGGGTATGATAGGTGTGCAGTGAGCACTGGGTGTGATAGGTGTGCAGTGAGCACTGGGTGTGTTAGGTGTGCAGTGTGCAGTGAACCCTGGGAGTGGTAGGTGAGCAGTGAGCACTGGGTTTGGTAGATGTTCAGTGTGCAATAGCACTGGGTATGAAAACAGCCAGGAGCCTCCTTCCTCGAGGACTACGCCTGCCCTCTCAGACCTTGGTCTGCAATGTGATTTGCTCTCAGGCATTGGCAGCCAAGCTCCTGTTGCTGCCAGCAAAGGCAGCTTCCTCTCTTTTTGAGGAAAAATTTCACAATGTCTCTGAGGGCCTTTGGACATCAACAAGTAGCTCTTAGCACCGTGTGGATGAAGATATATGGACGAAGTAAACATGGATTATATTTTCAGCAAAATACACATAGGCTCCAAAATCAGTGGGAAAATGCTGTGCAGGGTTGTTCCGTTGCTTGGCTGTCTCCAAAATGGCTTAAGAAAGTCTGGTGTGTTTGATAGGCCTCACACATAGTGTGGGCTTCTCCTTTCCCCTCCCCACCCCCCCCCACTCCGGACTAGGTGGGAAGCTCAGTTGGGTTAGGTTAAAGTTCACCCATTAAGCCACTCATTAAAGGCTTCCGAAATCCGACTCAACAAGTGATCAGCCTTTGCTTGTGCCCATTTTGGGTATGCCTTTCCAGACTCCCTGGGAGGGACACAACGGGGCAATGGTGGAATGATGGGAGTTACTTAGCAGAATTTTCACTTTCCTCTGATGCATGCCTGGCATTCTTTCAAAAACTGAACCAAAACCTAATTACACACCATGTGTGTCCCTCGTCAAAACAGTGAGCAGAGACAGATGAGCCTTTGGTGTCAATTCCCAGTGGGGCTGCTAAGGTCCTCCGCTGGAGGTCATAGTGGAGACGGATGAAGGGTGGGGTGGAGGGGGGATGCTCATGCCCATGGTACACGTGAAGGCTGAGAAGAAGAAAGCATGGATTGTTGGGATGGGGCGCCGGCAGGGGGTCCTGATTGAATCCTGTTTTCAGTTTCTAAAGTTGGTCATCTAGAGAAGTCTGCCCTTCGCCCCAAAGCTATGAGTTATACTATGGGGGGTCTGGGATTTGGCCCTGAGCATGGGGGAAACATGGGTGACGTTAGCTTTTTTGTGGGCCCATTCAATTTTCAAAATACTAGTGTTTTTGGCAGCATCCTTAGGGAACAGTTTCACTGGCTGAGCAGGAGCACTGACAGGTCTCCTTGCTCGGGGGACGCGGGTGGTGGGAAAGTGGGGGCTCGCCTGGAGCCGCCGCCGCCCATTGCAGCTGGTGCACCTGGCAGGTCTCTGAGCACACAACCCTTCCCAGGCCTGGCGGAGGCAGCACCAGGCGGCTTCTCTCTGTTCCTTTCTGTTCCTCTCCTGGCTTCGCCTGAGGTGAGGTCTGAGGGTGGGCCTTGGGAACCCCCTTACCACACAGTCCTTCCTCACTGACTTACTTCTGCCTGGACCTGGGATAGGCACCAGGAGCAGCCATCTCGAATAGGCAGAGAAAGGCCCAGAGAACAGAGACTCAAACCTTAAAATCCCACACTGCCTCCAGACTCCCTGCTGTGTAAGAAAACATTGGGGTGAGGTTGCAGCCACATTTGGGGTTGGGTTAGGGTGAGGGTGAGGGGAGGGCTGCTGTTGGTGAGGGGGGTGGGGCCTTTAAAGGCTGTGCATTGCTTTCTGTTGTTCGCAGCCAGATGCTCCACACACCATGGCTTTGTGGTGGCAAAAATAAACTGTAGGCACTGCCAAAGCCTCAAGGGGACAGGCCCCAGTGGGTGAAAGCATTGAACTTTCTGCGCTGCTGTCATGCTGCCTGCGGAAAGACTGGTGCCACTCCCTGCCCTGAGGAGCTGGCAGCGAGGCTGGCTAGTCCTGAGTGAGTGTGGGTGTGGGGCTTTGCTGCCTGCTGGCAGGGCAGGGGGAGTAGGCAGGGTGGGTGGCGGCAGGTGACAGAGGACAGACCCTGCAGCAAGTAAGCAGCTCTAAAGAGGGTCCCCAGGTTCTGCTGCCGAGGCTTTTGAGTGCTCTCCATTCTATAGGAGAGGCAAGTGCAGACAAGAGAACAGCCAGCAAGATACACAAGTCCAAGTTTTGAACCTGTTCCTACCGGCCTTGGCGACTTGGATAAGGCATCCAGTCCTGTGCCATCATTTCCTGGTTCCTAAACTGCCTCCAATGACACTTGCCCTCCTTGTTCAGGAGTTCTTGCTGCATCAAAGAATCCCTAACTTAGTGACTCCTGACAACCATCACTATTAGCTGATGCCCTCGCTAGCAGTTTGGGCTGGGCTCCCTCAGGACCTGTGGGAGCTGCCAGGCCACAGGGCTGGTGCTCTGGGCCGCCCCTGTCTCCTTTGATCAGCAGCTTCCAACAGGCTCACCCTAATGGCACCTGGGATCCGAGAAAGAAATCGAAGTCCCAAAAGGCTCTTGAGACGTGGATTTAATGAGCACATTGCACTGTACAGGGTTCTGGTCAGAGTGAGTGTTGAGGAACCCAGATCCGAGGGGCGGAGACACTTGCTGAGAGGCTGCTGTCACATTGCAGGCGATAGATCCAGGGAGGGACTGTTCGGACTATTTGATCAACAAAACAATAACTCATCCACAAAACAATAAACTCCAAGTCACTTGGGAGAGCAGAAAGCCTCTCGCAGTGCAATGTTTGAGGCCAAGGAGAACATCTGTCTGATTGCCTCTTCCATAGGGAGTCGCTGGCATATTTGTCTGCATAATCCAGCATCGGCGAGGCTCACGCGGGTGTGTAGGTGAAGCAGGACCCAGGATCCGAATAATAGAAGAAATGAAGGTCCTTTTGAGGAATCTAAGTCTCTTGACTTGTCTACGTTGGACTTGGGCATCAGCTGATAGGACTATGAGTTGAGAAATCTTCAGGGACCCTCATCGTGAGATGGACCCCAGAGGTCTCAGAGCAGAGACAGCAAAGGGAGAAGTGCCCCAGGGCGGGGCAATTGCACTGGCACCTTCCCAGCTCCTGCCTAGCCCCTGTGGCAGGAGTGTATCTGGAGAGCGGGAGCCACAACTGCCTGAAGGGACCACCCGAGCTCTGGGGGCATAGCCCTGCTGGGTGACCTTTCCCCTTGGGGTGGCACCGAGGGCACTCATTCATCCCTCCAGGCCATAGTGGGAACTACTGGCCCCCAACCATAGGAGCCAGGGGAGATTAGGGCTCAGGGCACATGGTTCCAGCTTCAGCAGAGCCAGTAGGGTGTCGTTTGAGTGCAAAGAATACCATGAGACTGCGGAGTCCCAGACGCCCCATCTGCGATGCCTGCATGTCAGGTGCGCACATCAGTAGTGGAGCCTGAACTGGTCTCCTCCAGAGACACCAGCCGTCAGCCTCAATAGCATCAGTTTCTACTCTGCTTTTACCAGCTCTGAACATTCCCATTTAAAAAAGCCTGCATTGTTTCAAGTGGAATCTGTGAATACATACATACATACATACATACATACATACATACATACACACACACATAGACCCTGACGTGCCCAGAAGCAGTTCAGGCTGAGAAATAACTGGAAGACAAATGACGCAGCACATTGTTGGGGCCTGTGGCCTGCTGGCATCTCACGGGTTACACCATCTGCATATGGGAAAGCCCTTCTTTCTCCCTCCCTCACCACGTCACTCACCAAGGCCTGTCCAACCCTACTCATCAGTCCCTCTGCCTGGCCTTCCCAGGAGTGGGTGCCTGGAGTCCAGGCTGCACTGGCTCCCGGAGGCTGCCTCCCACCCTCACGCTGCAGATTTGCTGGTTTGGGTTTGTGTTGGCTCTGTTTCAACAGAACCCACAGATGCGGTCACACTGGAGTGGGCGGTGGAAGTGAGGCAGATCTTCCCAATGACTAGACATTTGTGCAGGGGGCAGTGGGAGAGGCCCAGCTTCTCCTCTGGGTCTGGATCCCATCCTCCAGAGAGCAGGAAGCCCGGGACTCCGAGCCCTGTGAGCCACCCAAGGACCTGCACAGCCCAGGACCCTCCCAGGGACCTCACAGTGGGGCTGGCCCCAGCACTACACTTCCCAGGCTGCAGGGAGTGCTGGGCCCATTGCCTCTTCTCCTAGGACCTGGGACGGGTACAGTCCTAAGGAGAGCAGGGGAGGAGAGGAGCAGGTTTGACAGTGCTGATCTCCCAGGCCGCTCAGTCTTCTCCCCTGTCAGGTAAGAACACCCATTAACCATCTCAGCAATGTGAGCTGGCAGCCTCCCAGCCCACCTTGTCACCAGCCCTCCAAGGAGGTGGGAGCAGGAACAGGCCCTGGAGGGGCTGCCAGGCCACCTGGAAGGGACCAGCCCCCAAAAAGGCTGCCCCTCTTGGGTTTTCTAGTCTGTGGTCCCATCACCCTGGGGAGCCTCCTGGAGCTTCCTGTTGCTGGCTGCTGGCTCATTGGCTTTGGGGAAGCTACCCGTGAGTTCAGAGGTCCCCCTCCTTCAGCTGTGACTGCCTACACTGCTTCCGGGGCTGCCCCTCCTCTGAGCCCTGTGGCCTTCCCACAGTCAGGCGGGCAGGGGCCTGCCCGGGGTGCAGCTGCCTAATGCAGAGCTGCTGAGGTCACTGAGGGTGGCTCCTGCCTCATGATGGCACAGGTGTTCCACAGGCAACCACTACCGGCGCCCAGTCATCTTCGAGAGCAGTTGTGCACAGGAATGTGGCATGGCTCTCGCTTACTTCCTGTCCCCACTTTTTATCTGAAAAGGAGATGCAAGTAAGTCTGACAGAGCTGCCCCAGAAGTCGGGAAGGTGGACACTCGGGGCCCCTTTTGCTGAATCTCCCTGGATACGCTGCAGCCTGTCCCCCTAATTCTTCTCCCAGAAGGAGCTGTGGCAGGAAAATAAAATGGGGTGCTCTCTTTATTGTCAAAACCTTCTATAATCTAGACAGAAGCTGGTCTGCAGGCCAGTCCCACTGAAGGAGTGGTTCTGGGAACGGGGTGGGCCTGGGCAGGCCACAGGCCAGTGAGGAGGGCACCATGGAGGCCCTGCTTTGGAGATGGAACTCTCTGAGCAGCAGCAAAGCCCACCCCAGCATGTCCACTCGAGACACACAAGCAGGGGCACTGGTTCCCATGCTGGTTACAGCTGCTCCTGGGCTGCACGTCCATGTCTGCCAGGGCCCC
Source organism: Lasiurus cinereus (assembly GCA_011751065.1). NCBI lineage: Eukaryota > Metazoa > Chordata > Mammalia > Chiroptera > Vespertilionidae > Lasiurus > Lasiurus cinereus. The sequence continues at coordinate 302,995 of JAAGEH010000020.1, forward strand.
GGGTGAGCAGGCTCCTGGGACACCTGCATAGAGCAGAGCCCAGCGCAGCCAGGGTGAGGCACCCTGACTGCCACCACTCTGGCGGGACCAGAAGGCAGTGGTGAGAGCCTGCGATGGCCCATGGCCGCTGCCAAGGCTGCATCTGAGCCCAGTTCCAGCCAGTGCTTGGAGGCAGCCTGTAGAACCAGTGGGATGACCAGTGGAGGGATTGTCTCCTATTGACCTGGGTCCTGGCCTCCACCTCTGGTCCTCAGGCCACTGGGCCTTACCCTAGGGCTTTTGTGCCTCTCGGGAGCCTGCACGGGCTGGGCTGAGCAGCCTCCCTGAGGTGACAGAAGGATTTTGCAATTGTGTCCAACCAGGGACGTGGTGAGAAACGCTGTGGGAGGCCTGCGCATTGGCCATGCTCCTCTTCCCTCCGCTGACGGCTGTGCTCAAAGCCTGTTTACTCTGAATGGGCCCTGCGGTCCTCCACTGTGTCTGCAGAGTGTGGCATCTGCCAAAAGCACCTCACAAAGCTCTCGTCCTGCCACTTAATCTTCCCAGAGCAGTTCTACTTACACTGATGCACGGAGACGCACGTGTGTCTGTTGGCTGCAAGCAACAGAATTTAGCTTCTCCACAAAAGAGAAGAATGTGTGGGAAGGATGTGCAAACCAGCGGTCGGGCCAGGAGGTTAGGCAAGAGGAAGTGGAACAGCGAAGCTGGTCTCCAGTGGCTTGGCGTGGCGACGTGGCGAGTGTGCAATGCACGTCCCCACGAGGGTCATTTTTCCAAACATGTTTCTCAGTTCCAAGACGCACATGTAAGAGGCACCAGCAGTTTCATCACGATATGTGGAACCAAACGAACAAGGAAAACTACTGCCTCAGTTGCACAAACTGTTTCTAAAAAGCATCCTAACTCCATCTCATGTATTGTTTGTTACGAGGAGACACATATAGAGCACATAACGTGCGACAGACACTTGTTAGAGCTTTTTATAAATGGACTTAATCTACCTTGGAGGTTGGTGTGGGCCCAGCAGAACGGAGCATGTGCTGAGATCTCCTGCCCTGAGAACATGAGACGAGGGGCTCTGACCCACCCCGCCCTGGGCAGAGCCTTGCTTCCCACAGCGGAGCTCCAGCCACTGCAGAGTGTGTCAGCCCCCGAGGCGGGCTCTTCCCCAGGAGAACAGGGCTCCTCTGGCCAGTGACTGTGACATACAACCTGCACATGCTCAACTCTGCCAGAACTGCCTGTAATTGCACTGCACGCAAGCCTTTCCTGCCGTTCCTCCGTTGGCAGGAGCTGCTGCAGTCCCCTCCAGCGGGCATCTCCACTTTTGCCCATGGCTAGGACTGGCCATTCAGAGCATTTGCAAGCATTTTTGGTTACAAGCACAGAAGCTGACTCTCCTGGCCTCAGAGGAAGAGTTTCATTAAAAGGATCTTAGTTCCAGGGACAGCTACTCAGAGACCTGCTTGGAGGCAGAAGGCAGGGTGGGGGGCGGGGACACTGAGTTCCTGAAAGGCTGCTGGAGGAGGAGGGGTGGTGGGTGGGAGGATGTGAACCTCCATCATGAGTTGTGGGTCTGAGACAGAATCCAGGAGAAGACCTCATATTGGCTGAGCTTGAACAGGAAGGGGAGACACAGCTGTTGAAAGTTCACCGTAGGCAGCGGCCACTAAGAAATCCTCCAGCAAGGACTTAAATTGGTATGAGGTGTTTTCCAAGAGGTAAACCAAGTTAGAAAGCAGGAGTGTGTGTTCAAATGCCCCCCCACTCCCCTCGTGCCTAGAGCTTTGCCTGCAGGAGTCCCATTCTCACCCCAGGGAGCGCCAGCTGCTTCCTGAGGAGCAGTGGTGACAGTGGTCTCATGGCTGCAGAGGCTCTGGGAGAGCAGAGCCAGCTGCTCTGTTCTCTGACTACACAACCACCGTCCTCCTGCGCCTCTGACACCCTCTTCCCCTGACAGCTGGTAGGGGGGTGGGGAGGGCGCACCAAGGCTGATCTTGGCTCCGGCTCTGCCAAGTGGGCAGAGGTGAAGCCCGGAGGCTTGTTTGCAGGCCTGTGTGGAAGCTCAGACACTGCAGTCTCATGGACGCCCTGGAGGGGACAGGATGGAGAGAAAGCCATGCAAGGAGCATTATTGGGTGGTCACCACTATGGCCTGAGCTCCCTAAGGCCCTCTGAGGGGTCCCAAAATTGCTTGGCTGAGGGATGAGAGAGGAGTGAGGTGTGGGTTCAGGTGCATGCTACAGAATGGCGGGGGGGCTCTGGCTCACCAATGGGCAGCTGAGATATCTCATCAGGGACGAGAGTGAAGGGTGTAGATCCTGAGGTGAGGAGCTGTGGGCCCCTGAACACGGAGCATGGCCAGGGCATCAGCTGGAGGCAGCGGTAGGCGGGAGGACGCGGGGCAGGGCACTCCCTGGCCTCATCCCTCTTAGACGTGTGTTCACAAGCATCCTCATGTCAAGTCAGCCTGGGGCCCAGTGGGGTTTTAACACGCTGGACCTGAGCCCAAGAAAAGGGTCCACCCTTGAGGGTCTGCAGAGGCTTCCCGGCAATTGCTGGCTCTGGCAGGCATCTCGCACTGCTTTCTCAGCAGTGTCCTTCCAGCCTCACACCTGAAGGCTCACTTAGAGGAGACAGGCATCTTGCAAGCAGGGCTGCCCAGGCCTGCAGTCCGTTGGTAGAATGCGAGAGTTCATGCCAGGTGATGAGGCCACACAGGCCCCAGAGAAGTGGGAGAAAGCTTAAGGCTCAGCCTAGTTTGGATGCCAGCCAAACTTTCTAGAGCTCATAGGAGGGAGGGTCCTCAGCTTTGCTGCTGAAACTGTGGTGTCTGGGACTCTGACTGGGACTCCCTCGAGGCCTGGGGCAGTTTTATGGCTTTTGTTTTTAAAGTCCTGCGCTGGGGCCCTGCAGACAGCCTCTCTCTGTGAGGCCCTGACTCAGGCCACACTGGCACACGGCCCCTGTGGAGGAGATGGCCATACTATTCCAGCTCTCTTCTCAGGAAGTGTTCATTAATAATTAGTTCCACCTTCCAGTGCTTATTGGGCCCAGGCAACGAACTAAGAGCTCACCTCACCGTCTTTCATTTCTTCCTATTTAATTCCCCACACATCCCTTGGTCCTCATAGTCCCTTCCTGCTTGCGCGCTGCTCCGACACCTGCTCTCATCGAACCACACACCTTCCCTAAAGGCAATGTCTCAGTTGATATTGTTTTTTGTTTTTATTTTTGTTGTTTCTGGTTAATGTCTGACTCCCTCACTGGAGAGAGAAGGCCCACAGGCTCATGGTGGCCAACCCCGCCCAGCACAGGGCCTGGCATCGCTGAAACTTGGAACTGCCCAGCAAACAAGGGCAAGGTGGGTGGCTCACCAGAGCCTGTGGGATGGATTTTGCCTGAGGCTGGGCGGTTAATGGGCTCAGGTCACATTGCAGTGAAGGTAGACATAGGATTCAGGCCCAGCCTCAGGCTTCGAGCCAGGCCTCCCATGCGCTTGCTTTCCCCATGTACCGTGTGTGCGGGCAGGCAACCACCTCTGTCCTGCTGCCCTCCTGGCCCTCAGCCAAGGTCTTGGCACTTGGCCCTGTGAGCCTCCAGCTGGGAGCCTGCCCTTGGCAAACGCCTGTCACACTGCTAGTGGTCTGGGCTCATGGAGCTGGTCTCCATCTGCTGAGGTGGCATCGTGCCCACTCCCAAATGGCACACTATTTTTACCCAGCATAAGTGCCCAGACAGCCAGATGTTCTTTGGCAGTGCAGAGAGGCTGGACATTGCTGCGGTGGAGGGCACCTTCCTCAGGGACTCTGCCTGGCCAGATGGTGCCCCGAGAAGTCCTGGCATTGGCAGGGTCTGGGCTCCGGAACACGCTTGTCTGCAGGCATGGCACAGGCTGGGCTGCTCCGGGCAGAGCCAGATCAGCACTCCCGGAGCCAGCGCTCCCACCCTGCCAGGCCTTCCTTCTACAGCCCTGCTGGCTGCTGGGAAACTCTAGATGGGTTGGCTGCAGGCCATGGAGCGGCCTCAGGGGAAGCAGCAGCTGTTAGGGTCAGCATTCCCCCAGGACAGATGGAGCCAGATGTTGGGCCATCTTAACCCCTGCTCTCCTCCTGTGAGAGGCATGGCCCCCAAATAATAGTCAATCGGGAACAGGGTTGTGTGGCCCAGCCTGCTGGCCCCAGCTCCCTGTTCTCACACTTCCCTACCCTTCAGCTGTGTGACCTTGAGCCAGTCAGAGCCTCTCTGAGCCTCCATCACCTCCTCTGTGAAAACTCCCAGGCCCCTCCCCAGCCCAGGGAGCCCTGGTTCCAGCTAGCTGTGAGGAATTGCTGCCCTTCCCCTGGACCAGCCCTCCTCAGGCCCGCAGAGCAGATAAGCAAGCTCCTCTCCACATAGCTCGCAGCCTTGGGGGTGCTTCAGCATGCTCACCCCACAGGAGGCTGTCCCAAGTCTTGTTTTCTGGACAAAGAAACCTTGCTCCGCAGAGGGAGTTCAGGTGGAGAAAGTGGGACTGTTTGCAGTGTGACAGCTGAGCTGGGAAAACCAGTTTTCAGGAGTCCATGTGGCCTGGCCTAGCACAGCCTTAGAGACATCTGCCTAGCGGTGGGCAGGGCGAGGCAGGGTGGACCATAGCCAGAGCTCCTCAGACCTGGATGTGGGCTTGGGCCACTTGCAGATCCTGTGAAAATACAGATTCTGACTCAGTCAGCAGGAGAGGTCCCTAGAGTCAATAAAGAGGCAGATTCACATCCCTCTAAGATGCCCACATCCTGGCTCCTGGGACCTGCCAGGTCACAAGGCTGAGGACAGTTCTGTTATAGACGAATGAGGGCTGCTAATGAATCAGCTGACCTTGCGAAGGGAGGAGCAGAACACCCTGGGGTACCCGGGTGGGCTCAGTGGGATCACAAGGATCCTCATGAAGGAAAGGCAGGCATAGAAAAGGACATCAAAGAGACACAAGTGGAAGGGCTTGGCTGCTGGGAGAGACCTTGAAGGTGGAGGAAGGACCAGGAGCCAATGAATGCAGGCACACTAGAAGCTGGAGAGAGTGAGAACATGGCCTCTCACTTGAGCCTCCAAAACAGCGGTTCTCAACCTGTGGGTCGCAACCGCTTTGGGGGTCGAACGACCCTTTCACAGGGGTCGCCTAAGACCATCGGAAAATGCAGATATTTACATCACGATGCATAACAGTAGCAAAATGTCATGGTTGGGGGTCACCACCACATGAGGAACTATATGCAAGGGTCGCGGCCTTAGGAAGGTTGAGAACCACTGCTCCAGAAGGACATAGCCCTGAAACACCTTGATGTGAGCCTGGGAGCCCTGTTTAGACTTCTGAACTACAGCACAGGGAGATCATGCTTTCTGTTCCTTTAAGTGTATGGTAATTTGTTACAGCAGCAAGAGAAAACCCATACAGTCTACATTTCTGACAGCTCCCAGGTGGTGCCTAGACTTCAGGCTGAGCATCAGCTGGAGGTCTCCAGGTGGGGGCTTGCACCTGGGCTGTATGAGCACCTGGAGGCAGGAGGCTGAGCACCAGTTCCTGTGTGTTTCTGTCACCATGTTCCTCCTGTGCATACTTGAGGTCTCTTGGTTATCTTTTGATATGTTCCACCCCAGAGGTTTTCTGGTCTGTGACCACACCCCTTGAAAGAACTGGGCAAGTGAATGTAGAACCCTGCATCCCATGGCTGCTGTTTATTCCCCAGATAAGGGAGGCCTCCTGCAAATGGCATTTTTCAAATAGGGCTCCAGTGGCAGGTGGTGGTTTAGAAGAGAGGTTTTGCCTTGATAACTCTAAGCTCCATCAGGGCCCAGGTATCCCCACTGGATCTGATCCCATCTTTCTCCTCCAGCTCCACCTGGCTTTTCTCCCTACTACATGGCAAGCAAGCTCCAGCTCCTGGCCTCTCTCTGTCCTTGGACACGGATCCTCCTGCCTCAAGCATCTGCGGGGTCTCCTCTGCATCTCCCTGCTGGTCAAAGGCGCCTGCTCGGCCCTTACCTGGCTACCCGAGAAGGCATGGCTCACTGCTACGCTTTCTTATTGTTCCAGATGCCTTGCTTTTGGGTGAGTAGTCCAGTGTGCAGCTACCTCTTCCTTAGAAGTTGGCTTGTTTACTGCCTGTTTCCCCTCTGGACTAAGTTCACAAAGGCAGGTGGGGCCATTTGTGTTTCATGGGGCCAGAACACTCAGCCTAAATGATTAAAGCATTTTTTGAGCAGAGAATGATGAATACCTGGATGGGTGTGACCTCAGCCCCATGAAGAAGATCTGGAGTGTGTCCACACTCCTCAGTGCTCAGAGGCTCCCACGCAGGTGAGCCCTGGCTTCTGGAGCCCTGGTCCCTGGCTCCTCTTATAAAACAGCAGCCCTGAGCTGACAGCCTCAGCTCCTGGTTTCCTCCCATCTCCTTCCCCGTCCTTGCTCCCTCCATCTCATGGTTTATCTCTGCCACAGGATAGTGAGCTCTGCTGCCTTCCTCTGAGGATGAATGGCTGTCTCCTGATGCATGCTTGGTGCCTGGGCACCCTTCTCTTCCATTGCAATAGCAAGTCAGCAGGTCGTTCATATGGCATGAAGCAGAATGCTAGTATGTACTTTGGTTTTATCCCCAGAGCTTGCCTGTGTGACGTGAGTCCTGGCAGCTCCCAGAAGTACTCTTTTTCTGGTTTTCCAACTTCTCTTGGTGGCAGAAGGGTAGGCTGACAGCACAGGCTTCACTGTAATGGCCAGGGCTGCAAGCAGGACAACAAAGGACAGCCCTGTCAATGAATTGGTCAACAGGGACCCGTTTCCTCCAGTTTTCACGGGCCAGTTGTCCTTGACAGGTCTGAAGGGCAGACGACCTTGTCCTTGGGGGCTGATTTGAACACAGTAGGGTCTGGAAGCAGGCAATGGGCAAGATCCTGCTGCAGAGGCTGGGCAACAGCCAGCTTGTGTTCTCTTTTTTAGACTTTATTATTGACTAGAGGTCCAGTGCATGAATTCGTGCATAGGGAGGGTGTGTCTCTCAGCCCAGCCTATACCCTCTCCAATCTGGGAACCCTTGAGGGATGTCTGACTGCCCATGGGATCGGGCCTAAATAAGCAGTAGCTCATCCCTCTCACAATCCAGGACTGCTGGCTCCCAACTGCTCACCTGCCTTCCTGATTGCCCCTAACCGCTTCTGCCTGCCAGCCTGATTAATATATAACTGCTTCCCTGCCAGCCTGTTTGCCCCTAACTGCCCTCCCCTGCAGGCCTGGTCACCCATAACTGCCCTTCCCAGTAGGCTTGATCACCCCAAATGCCTCCCTTACAGGCCTGTTCCCTCCCAACTGCCCTCCTCTGCTAGCCATCTTGTGTCCACATAGGAGCAGGATCTTTGACCACATGGGGGCAGCCATCTTGCATGTTGGAGTGATGGTCAATCTGCCTATTACTCTTATTAGATAGGATAGAGCCTGGTACATGGGTGGGGGCCAGCTGGTTTGCCCTGAAGGGTGTTCCAGATCAGGGTGGGGGTTCCCTTGGGGTATGGGGTGGCCTGGGCCAGGGGCCTGTGGTTGTTTTCAGGCTGGCCACAACCCTCCTTCAGCCCCCAGTGACCCAAGTGGAGGCTTTGGTCTGGGATTTATTTATCTTCTGCAATGGAAACTTTGTAGCCTGGAGTAGAGCCAAGTCTCCTGTTTACTCCATGGAGGAACCATTTTTATTGGGATTTATTTATCTTCTATAATTGAAACTTTGTAGCCTTAAGCGGATGCCAAGACAGGTCAGGGCTGCAGAAGCTTGGCTTCCTCCATTGCTGGGGGAAACCCTAGCCTCCTGCTCTTTCCAGCTCTGTAGCTGCCACTATTTTTGTTGGGATTTATTTATCTTCTATATTGAAACTTTGTAGACTTGAGTGGAGACCTGGGCCTGCCAGGGTGTGTGGAAAGCTTGGCTTCCTCCATTGCCAGGGAAACCCAAGGCTCCCTCCTGCTTGCTCCATGGCGCAGCCATCTTTGTTGTGTTAGTTTGCATACTCGCTCCTGATGGGCTGGTGGGTGTGGCTTGTGGGCATAGCAGAGTGATGGTTAATTTGCATATTACTCTTTTATTAGATAAGGTATTTTCCACTAGGACTCGGACTTCTAGATGAGGACCTGAAACTAAGGAAGGTTAAGTAACAAATTCAAGGTCACATATCCAGATTGTGTACTCAAATCTGTGACTCCAAATCTTTTGTATTCCTACTGCCTTCATCTTCTCTGTGAACCAGAGAACATCTTACTGTGTCCTACAGGATGGCTTATGTATATCAAACTTGCATGCCTTAAGAGGGATACTAGTTCTGGCTGGGGAATCTAGGATTGTTGGTTGGAGGAAATTCAGCATTTGGATGTTTGTGCAAAGGGCTGGGTATGCACATTGGAGCACTGCCATCTTAACACCCATTTCTCCTGGCTCTGACAATAATGCCTGCTTTGGCAAGGGAACCACTCTTTACAGTTCTCCAACCTTGCTATCTGGGTTGATTCTAAGCTTGGCTCCATGAATAGACTATAGGACCTGACCCTCAGCCTGCCAGGGCACCCATCCCTTTGGCCAGGTTAAGGATGGTCACATGTCCTAAGTAGGTGCAATCAGAGTGGAGCTAAAGACATTTGAGGGACTATTAGAAAAGATTGTGTTTTATAACTTGATTTGAACCTAAGAGGAGGTGAGGCTGGCACTGTAATAGCCATGTTGTCACCATGACAGAAGAGTCTGGAGTGGAAGGTTGAATTGGAAGAGAGAGAGAGAAATTGGGTCTAAATGTCATGATTTGATCCTTGATCTAGCCATGCCTGGAGCTTTCTTGCCTTTAAACTTTTCAGTTTATGAACTTGCTGAGATACTAAGACTTCCTCATGCTTCAAACTAACTATGCATTTCTCTTTGTACTGGTCTCTCTAGTTTTCACTACTCTACCACACTCACCTGATCTATAGCAGCTAAGGCTCTCACCAACAAGCAGCAGAAACTAGGTTTACTTAAATAAAAAGGAATTTTAGTGGTTCAGGTGGCTAAAAAGTGAATAAGAGATACTGTCTTAGAGTTTCCCTCTCCTGCCTTACAAAAAGATGAAACTGCTTACCCAGAACATGAATGTCCTGAAGGTTAATGGGTGTTCATTGGGGAAGGAGTATGAGTATTTGAGAAACACAGGAATAAATAGATAAAGAACTCACACCAGATTCCTACAATCTTTAAAATGTGTTGTGAGCTCCAAGAAAAGAATGTGCATATATGTCTGTGTTTCCAGATCATTTTTCTTAGAGAATCTGATGGGACTGGTGTTGCAAAGAATATGTCTTGGGTATGTGAGAGAGATTCCAAACTAGCAGCACATTAAGTAGAAGCTCACTGACTTCCTCCCAGGACCAACTAAAATACAGAAAAACAACCCTGAATAATCAATGGAAAACTCGCTGGAGAGAACCCTGATACCCAAGGACAGAAGTGGAGACCTCACAGAGATTGGTAGAAAGTGTGGATACAAGAAAGGGGTAGCTGGGCTCCCACAGACAACAGCCAAATGTCTGGAGGATATCTCAGTTGTGGAAGGCTCCCACTTAGAACTCTGGTGTTTAAACTCCAAGCTAGGCCCCCAGCCCAGCGAACCAGAATTGAGAAATATGCCCATAGGACATCTGGTTGTGAAAGGCAGTGGTGTTGCTGTCTGCCAGGGAGAGATGGCTGGAAATGCAGGCATCTTATTAAAGGGCCAATGCACAAAATCTCATGTGCAGCCATTCAACTTGGGCTTTGGCAGAGGGAGTGCAGAATGGACTGGAGCTGTGTGACCAGAAGAGTTGGGGGCTTTGGGGTTAGAGTTTGGAAGGCAGACACCCTCGTTTCCTGTAGTGAGTCATTCCCTCATATTGCAGAGGACATCTTTCTCCAGAGGACTTTTACCAACTGACTGAAGGAAAAGCAATTGCCTCACCCTAGGGAGTCTGGAAAACACCCTGTGGAGTTTCTGAGGCCCATTAAGAGACTGGGAATAACAATCAGCCTGCAGGCAGAGGAGGGTCTCTGGAGGCTTTGAATCTTCACCTGCTCTAATTTGAGGCCCAGGACTAGTAAAAGCAGACGCTGGTGCACATCATGGTCTTTTCCAAAGGCATCCAGCCCTGGCAGAGGGAGCCACAGGCTATGGATTGCTGATAGCTCCAAACAGGGGACTCAGGGTCAGTCTCAAACAGCACTTGATACTGTCCTGCACTAGAGATTGGGAGGAAGATCTACCCAATATATAGACACAAACCCAAACAGGCAACCAAATTGGGGAGACAAAAACAAACAAACAAACAAACACAAACAAACAAACAACAATAACAACAACAACAAGCCCTAAATGACAGAATAAGAGAATTCTCTAAAAGAAGAGCTAAATGAAATGGAAATAAGAAGTTTATCAGACATAGAGTTCAGAATAATGATGGCATGGATGTTCAATAACATGAGAAAAGATATAGTAACTATGAAGAATGACATAGCACTAACAAAGAACACAGTGGAAGTAGATTAGGGGAAGTCAAGTATCAGATCAGTGAATTATAAAACAGGGTAGAAAATAATTACTCAATCAGAGGACCAAAAAGAAAATCCAATTAGTAAATAGAAGGACAACTTAAGAGAACTATGGGACAACATGAAGCACAAAGGGCTGGATATGCACATTGGAGCCCTGCCTTCAATATTTGAGTCATAGGAGTGTCATAAAGGAAGATAAGTGAGCAAAGGATAGCAAATATGTTTGAAGAAATAATGGCAGAAAATATTCCTAACCTAGACAAGTTCAGGAGGCAGAGAGAAGAACCCAAACAGGATCACGCCCAGACATACCATAATTAAAATGCCAAAAATTAAAGACAAAGAGAATCTTAAAGGCAGTAAGAGAAAAACAATTTGTGACCTACAAAGGAACTCCCATAAGGTTGTCAACTGATTTTTCATCAGAAACTCTGTAGGCCAGAGGGAAATGACATGAAGTATTCAAGGTAATGAAAAATAAGGATCTGGAACCAAGACTATTATATCCAGCAAAGTTATTCAAAATAGATGGTGAAATAAAGAGCTCCCCAGATAAAAATGGCTAATGAAGTTTATCATAACCAAATCTGCACTGCAAGAAATGCTAAAGGGACCACTGTAATGAGAATAATAGAGAGATAAAAACATAGGAATAAAGAATTAAATGCCAATAAATAGATACCTGTCAATAATAACCTTAAATGTAAATAGATTAAATGCTCCAATCAAAAACATAGTGTAGCTGAATAGATATGAAATTATGTGCTGTCTACTAGAGATTTACCTCAAAACAAAAGACTCACACAGAATACGAGTGAAGGGATAGAAATAAAATTTCCATGCAAATAGAAACAAAAAAAGCTAAGTTAGCAATATTCGTATTTGACAAAATAGACTTCAAAATGAAGGTCATCATAAGAGACAACAAAGATCACTATATAACACTAAAGGGATAAATTTAGCAAGAGGATAAAACCCTGGTAAACACATAGAAGCACCTAAATATATAAAAAACTTTTGGAGGACTTAAAGGGAGAGATTGACAGCAATACAGTCATAACAGGGGACTTTATCATCCCACTCACTTCACTGGATAGATCTTCCAGATTAAAAAAAAAACAATAAGGAAACAGTGACGCTAAATAACACACTGGATCAAGTGGATTTAATTGATATTTATAGAACATTTAATACCAAAGCTGCATTCTTCTCAAGTCCACATGGATTATTCTCAAAGATAGACCATATGTTAGGACACAAAACAAATCTCTACAAATTCAGGAAGATTGAAATCATATCAAGCATCTTCTCAGATCATAATGAATGGAATTGGAAACCAACTATAGTAAAAACACCCAAAAACATTCAAACAATTGATGTTAATAGCATGTTGTTAAACAATGAATGGGTTACCAATAGATCAACGAAGAAATCAAATACTTCCTGGAAACATGAAAATGAACACACAGCACCCCCAAATCTCTGGGACATAGCAAAAGCAATTCTGAGAGGGAAGTTCATAGCACTACAGGCCTACCTCAAAAAATAAGAAAAAATAATAATAAACTATTTAATCCTCCAACTTAAAGAACTAGAAAGAGAACAAGAAAAGCTCAGAGTAAGTAGAATGAAGAAAATAATAAAGCTTAGAAAAGAAATAAATGAAATAGAAATAAAACAAACAAACAAACAACAATAAAACAATACAAAAGACCGATGCATCCAAGAGCTGGTTCTTTGAAAAGGTAAACAAGATTGATGAACCTTAGCCAGACTCATCTAGAAACAAAGAGAGGTTCCAAATAAATAAAACCAGAAGCAAAAGCAGTGAAGTAACGAATGACATCACAGAAATACAAAAGATTATAAGAAAATACTATGAGTAACCCTATGTCAACAAATAGGACAATGTGGATGAAAACACCAAAATCCTAGAAAAATATAATCCTCCAAAACAAGATCAGGAAGAATAAGAAAACCTGAATAGGCTAGTAACAATAGAAAAAAATTGAAGTAGTAATCAAAAAATTTCCAGCAAACAAAAGCCCTGGTCTGGATGGCTTCACAGGGGAGTTTCACCAAATGTTCAAAGAAGAACACCTATCCTCCTCAAACTATTCCAAAATAATCAAGAGGAATGAACACTTCTAAGATCTTTTTATGTAGCCAGCATATCATAATTTCAAATTTAGATAAAGACACTACAAAGAAAGAGAATTACAGGACAATATCCCTGATTAACAGAGATGCTAAAATCCTCAACAAAATGTTAGCAAAACGCATCCAGCAATATATTAAAAAGATCATACACCATGATTAAGTGGGACTTATTTTAGGGATGTAAAGCTGGTACCATATTGATAAATCAATAAATGTGATATATCACATAAACAAATTGAAAGACAAAACTCACATGATTATATCAGTAGACACAGAGAAAGCATTTGATAGAATCCAACACCTATTGTTGATAAAAACTCTCAGCAAAGTGGGAATAGAGGGATCATACTTCAATAATAAAGGCCACATATAATAAACCTATAGCCAACATCATACTCAATGGGCAAAAACTAAAACCATTTCCCTTAAGAACAATAATAAGACAACGATGTCCACTCTTCTTCAACATAGTACTGAAGTCCTAGCCATTGTTATCAGATAAGTATAAGAAATAAAAGGCATCCAAATTGGAAGGGAGGAAGTAAAACTCTCGTTATTTGCAGATGTCATGATATCGTACCTAGAAAACCCTAAAGACTCCACTAAACAACTACTAGATTTAGTAAATGAATTTGGCAATGTAGCAGGATACAAAATTAACACTCAGAAGTAGATAGCATTTTTATACATAATGATGAATTATTAGAAAGAGAAACTAAACAAATAATCCTGTTTACCATTGCAACAAAACATTAAGATAATTGGAATAAACTTAACCAAGGAGTTAAAAATCTTGTACTCAGAAAAGTACAAGGCATTAAAAATAGAGAAAGAGGAAGATATAAACAAGTGGGGGAATATACTGTGTTTATGGATTGATAAAATTAACATCATTAGAATGTCCATACTACCCAAAGCAATCTATAGATTTAATGCAATCCTTATTAAAATATCAATGGCATATTTCACAGATGTAGAACTAATAATCCCAAAATTTATATGGAGCCAAAAAAAAACCCAAATAGTCACAACAATCTGGAGAAAGAAGAACAAAGTTGGAGTGATCACAATACTAGATATCAAGTTATACTATAAAGCCACTGTACTCAAAACAATCTGATACTGGCACAAGAACAGAAATATGGATCAATGGAACAGAATAGAGACCCCAGAAATAGACCCAAGCTATTTCACTCAATTAATATTTGACAAAGGAGGCAAGAGCATACAATGGAGTCAAGATAGTCTCTTCAATAAATGACATTGGGAAAATTGGACAGGTACATGCAAAAAAAAAAAGGTAAGATCACCAACTTACATCATATACAAGAATAAACTCAAAATAAATAAAAGACTTAAAAGACTTAAATGTAGGGCATGGAACCATAAAAATCTTAGAAAAAACCATAGGCAGCAAAATCTCAGACATCTTTAGTAGAAAGATGGATACATCTCCTAAAGCAAAGGACACTAAGAAGAAAATAAACAAATAGGACTACTTGAAAATAAAAAGCTTCTTCACAGCAAAAGAAACCATCAACAAAATGAAAAGGGAACCCACTGCATGAGAGAACATATTTGGCAATGATACATCTGAGAAAGGGTTAATATTCAAAATTTATAGGAAACTCACACAACTTAACAAAAGGAAGACAAACAATCCAATTAAAAAATGGGCAAAGGATTTAAATATACATTTCTCCAAAGGGACATATAAAAAAAAATGCTCAAAATCACTGATCATCAGAGAGATGCAAATTAAAGTGACAATGGGTATTATCTCGCATCTGCCAGAATGGCTACCATAAAAAAAAAAATCAACAAATGGCAAGTGCTAGCGAGGATGTGGAGAAAAGGGACCCCTAGTATACTGCTGGTGGAAATGTAGACTGATACAACCATTATGGAAAACAGTATAGAGTTTCCTCAAAATATGAATTATTTGACCCAGTGGTCCCACTTCTAGGAATATATTCTAAGAACCTTGAAACACCAATCAGAAAGAAATATGCAGTTCTATGCTCATAGCAGCACAATTTACAATAGCTAAGATCTGGAAACAGCCCAAGTGCCCATCAATAGATGAGTGGCTAAAAATGCTGTGGTACATTTATATCTTGGAATACTATGCAGCAGTAAAAAAAGAAGGATCTTACCCTTTAAGACAGCATGGAGGGGCCTGGAGAGTATTACACTAAGTGACATAAGCCATTCAGAGAAAGACAAGTATCACATGATGTCACTCATATGTGGAATCTAATAAACAAAATAAACTGATGAACAAAATATATCCAGAGACAAGCATGGAACAGATTGTGGAATCTCAGAAGGAAGGCAGAGAAGGGTGGATGGGTGGGAAGAGATCAACCAAAGACCTTATATGCATATATGCATAACCCATGGACACCGACAATAGGGTGGTGAAGGCCTGGGGAAGGGGCCAGGGACAGACTAGAAGGGGTAAATGGAGAAAAAAGGGTACTTATGTAATATCCTATCTAATAAAAGAGTAATATGCAAATTAACCATCACTCTGCTACACCCACAAGCCACACCCACCAGCCAATCAGGAGCGAGTATGCCAATTAACCCAAGAAAGATAGCTTTGGCCACAGAGAAAGTAAGAGGCTTGGGTTTCCCTGGCGATGGAGGAAGCCAAGCTTCTGCACATTCTGGTGGGCCCAGGCCTCCACTCAAAGCAGTAGGCCCCTTGCCCAGGCTACCCCACATCCCAAGGGAACCCCCATCCTGAGATCCAGGACACCTTCAGAGAGAACCAGCTGGCCCCCATCCATGCACCAGGCCTCTATCCTATCTAATAAAAGAGTAATATGCAAATTGACCATCACTCCAACACACAAGATGGCTGCCCCCATGTGGTCAAAGATCTTACCCCTATTTGGACACAAGGGGGCCACCATAGATAGCCAGCAGGGGAGGGAAGTTGGGAGGAACAAGGCCTGTAAGAAAGGGAAGTTGTGGGCAATCACACCAGCAGGAGAGGGCAGTTGTGGGTGATCAAGCCAGGAGGGAAGGACAGTTAGGGTTGACCAGGCTGGCAGAGGAGGGCAGTTGGGGGGGCAGGCCCAGGCCTGCAGGAGAGAGCAGTTGGGGGGGACCAGGACTGCAGGGGAGGGCAGTTAGGGACAATCAGGCTGGCAGGGGAGCAGTTAGACATCCATCAGGTTGTCAGGAGACTGGTTAGGGGATGACTAGGCTGGCAGGCAGAAGCAGTTAGGGGTAATCAGGAAGGTAGGCAGGTGAGCAGTTGAGAGCCAGCAGTCCTGTATTGTGAGAGGGATATTCGACTGCCTGTTTAGGCCCGATCCTACCCGGATTAGGCCTAAACAATCAGTGGGACATCCCTCGAGGGGTCCCAGATTGGAGAGGGTGCAGGTTGGGCTGAGGGACACTCCTCACCCCCTTTACCCCCCCCCTCGTGCATAAATTTCATGCACTGGGCTTCTAGTACGAAAAATAAACTCCAAAGAATGTTTTGGAAAACATTAGATTATAGGTCAGTTCCTGTGTGGACTTCAGAGAAGCCACTGTCCAGATTAAACGATGTTGGTGAAGGCATGTGTATGCATCGGAATGTGGGTAAGCCTAGGTCATGTGCAGGGAAGGAAGGCTGCTCCTGACTCATGGCCTCTGGGAATACCTCTGTCCTGAAACAGCCCTGTGACACACCAGTAGCCAGGTGAAATACCTCTGAGTAGAGGCATGATCTGGGCTTGGAGCAAATCCTCAGGAGATTCCCATTGAACTATAATTGCAGAACTGCTTGACAGCAATATCTAGCCTGCATTCATCCATTTATTCCCCAAACTCCTACTTACTGAGCTCCTACTGTGTGCAGATACTATTCCAGTTGCTAGGTTTCCATCAGTCAATCAGATAGAAATACTTGCTCCTGTGGAGCTTAAATCCAAGCAAACATACATGTAGATGGTATGTTACAAGATCAGGAGCTGGCTAGGGGTGGATATGGTGTGTTAAATAGGGTTGCTAGGTGGGCTTCACTGAGAGAGAGACATTTGAACAGACACTTGAAAGAAGTGGGAGAGGAGCCATGAGGGATATTGCAGGAGTGGGAACCAGGGGGCGGGGCAATAGTGGGAGGCCTGGCCTTTTGGAGAGCAGCAAGAAGCCCCTGCAACTGGTGGACTGAGCAGGAAGCCCCTTCAGCGGTGACACAGTGAGGTGACATGGGGCAGTGCAACCAGGCCGGTAAAGCTTGGAGGATGCTCACCTACAGCAGAGTGGGTCACTGTGCCTGATGAGGGAAGAGGGAGTGCATGAACTCGTATGTTTGGAAGAGGTCTTCTGGCTGCCTTATTGAAACTTGAGTGCAGGGACAAGGGTGAAAGCAGACCTGGGACTCTTGAAAAATGGAAAAATATGGCAAAATTGGCCCACCTTTTATCTGAAATCCATCAGCTAGAGCAGTCTGGCAGCTTGCCCTAGATGGGCAGGTGAGCTGGGTTTCTCATTTAACTCAGCCATCTGGTCGCTTGGGGATCTGGGCAGAAGAGCCTGGGACAGTAACAAGCAGCACAGGGTTCTTAACAGTGAGCATGAGAAACCCCGAGGGCTGTGAGGACAGATTCGGGCACCCGCAGAGTGATGGAGTTAGAGGCGCTGAGGGTCTGAGAAGCTGTGTTCCTGCCTCTGGGGGCCACAATCAGAGAATCCCTGAAGGAGCACATTCTCCCCATAGCACCCTGTGGCATCCGTACAGATGCAGCTCTCATGGAGCTGGGAATGGCCGGAATATGATGCCTTTGACAGGGTTGGGAAGGGAATGTGGCAACTCCTGCGTGCGGATGTGGGGCACAGTGAATCAGTCAGGAGGTACTTTGAGGTCTGGGGCACTTCAGGGCTCCTCAGGAGTGCTGGAGGCACACTTGGGTTGCTTTCTTGTTTTTGGCAAAAGCTGGCTCTTTTGGGTCAAGAACAGCAACTGGGCAGGGAGTCTGAGGCCTGGAGGAGGGCCCAGCAGGCCCTGCAGGAGACAGTGCTTTGGGGAATAACAGGAAAAGACCGCTCCCTGCAGGCCGACAAACCACAGCCACAGCTTTATTTGACCTCAGCGCTCCCTCATCTGGGAGGAGCAGAAATCCTGTTCCATCTGCTTCTCCCACTTGCAGAGCCCTGGGGAAGCGGACAGTAGCCCTACAGCCTGACCTCTCATTACTCACTGGCATGAGGCTGGAGAAGGTTCTGCAAACTGTTCAGGGGGAAGTATGGGAGTCTGGCCTGCACTTGAGGAGCAGCTGTCTGAAAGCAGGATAAATAACTTTTTCTTAATTTCCTCACAAAGAAAGTATTTCTCTGTACAACTTGTTTGGATTTTTCTTTAAGGTTCTGCCAGAAACAATTATGAAAACAGAATGCAGCCCAAGATTGGAAGAATCTATTCATGCATCTGAAATTCTCCATCTGTCTGGCTGGTTCCCATATTAAGGTTTGAGGAATTCCTTAATGTGAATTTATCCAGCTTTAAAAATATTGCAGGCAGCCTCTGGTTTCCCAGTGGTTTCTCACCTTCAAGTGTTGCCCTCATCTCATGCCCTCTGTCTCCCATTGTGATCTAGCCCACACCCTCATAAGTCTAATGCTGTTACACTCCCTGCCAAACAGTGGCTCGGCCTGTATCAGTTGTGAGCAGAGCAAGTGAGAGTCACAGTGTGCAGACAATCACAACAGTTACTAGTGATGGTCTCTATGCTGCAGGCTCTGTCTGTGGGCAAGGGCCTACTATCTCCCATTTCTCATCTGACCAGCCAATGTGTGGCCACTGTGCTTGATGTATGTGGCTTAGGCATGTGAGTGGGCAGTAAAGGAGCCTAACGCCTATGCAATTATATGAGCTCACCAATCGTTTGCTTGGAGCTCCAATTGCAATAGACATTTCTAAACACTCAAACTCTGTGTTGAGATGGATATGTAACAACTGGCTCATGGCCCTGCCCTGCCTCTGTTAGTGATAAGGGGCAGTTAGGAAAACACCCCGGGGACTCGGCTGGGTGACCTGCAAAGACCTTGAGGGGTGAGTCCTGAGAGATGCACAGACAGCCAGGGGGGAGCAGAGACATCAGTGTTTGCCAAAGCCCAGAGGAGGGGAAGGGTTTGTCTTGCCGAGGTGTGGCAAGAACGTGTGCATACATGTGTGCATGTGTGTGTGATATTAAGAACTGGGGATTGTCAGAGATGGAGTGCAGAGCAATGGGAGGGTCAAGGTTGGGGGGTGATCTGCTCCCATTTTCATCTTAAGAGTCTCTCTGGCTGAGACTGTTGCATTCTTTGTAGTCAGGATTCCAGGGCAGGGATACACTAGCTGGCTCAGTCATCACGGTTCTGGAGGCCAGGGGACTCAAACGAAGGTGTCCAGAGGGGTGGCTTCTGCTGAGGACGGCGAGGGTCTGCTCCACGCCTGGACCTGCGCCTGCGTTTGCTGGTGTTTCTGAAGCTGAGGCTGCTGCACCAGCCCAGCCCTCCAAACCCTCACATGCTGTTCTCCTGTGTCCAAAGTTCCCTTCTTACTGGGACACTGGCCATCTCGACGAGGGCCCACCCTGATGACTATACTACCTCGATATCTATAAAGACCTGAATTCTTTTCCTTTTAAAAAATATGCATACATTTAGTAAAACTTTGAAGACAATAATTTATTGATCTCAGAAATACAAATTCTTGCCGAAACCGGTTTGGCTCAGTGGATAGAGTGTCGGTCTGCAGACTGAAGGGTCCCAGGTTCGATTCCGGTTAAGGGCATGTACCTTGGTTGCGGGCACATCCCCAGTAGGGGGGCGTGCAAGAGGCAGCTGATCGATGTCTCTCTCTCATCGTTGCTTCTAGCTCTCTTTCCCTCTCCCTTCCTCTGTGTAAAAAAAATAAATAAAATATATTAAAAAAAGAAAAGAAATACAAATTATTAATATTAGCTCTAGAATCCTGAGAAGTTCCAGGAATTCAGTTTCAAAGACTTTAGATAGAATTCTTAAGTGTTGCTGTTACAGTCTTTATTAGACCCGTCCTTCATGTCATTTCACCATGTCACCCTGACTCCATCGCCTTGGTGAGCAGCCAGCAGTACGACACGGAACTGTGGCTAGAGGAGAGCATCATCTCCATGCTTATCTGAAAATAACAAATATACCAGGTCTCTACTTAAGAGCAGGCAGCTCCTTTTACAGTCTTTGGAGCAATAAGCCTTTTAGTTCCCATTGCCGCCATCGGAGAAGAGCCGCTGGAGGTCAACCTGGGCCCACGCCTGGCAATTGTGAGTTGGCACATGGGCGCATAGCTAGTGAATGGCTGCAAGGTGCCCGCAGGACTGCAAGTGACCATGTTTCAGAGGGAGCTGTGCTTTCTTGTCCTCTCCACCTCCGACACACTTGGCTGGTCACAAGCAGGGAGAAATGGATTAAAATGTTGAAACTCATGTTAATTTTGACCACAAAAAGACAGATAATGATCTGTAGTCCACTCCAAGCAGATGTCAGTGTGGGTAAAGAAGCCAGGAAAGCCCATGTGGCTCAGGTATTCAGTGTCTCCCTATGAACCAAGAGGTCCACATCCCTAGTAGGGTGCATGCAGGATGGATGCAGCCAATCAATGGTTCTCTCTCATCACTGATGTTTCTATCTCTTTTTCCCTCTCCCTTCCTCTCTGAAATCAATAAAAACATATTAAACGGAGGAGGAGGAGGAAGAGGAAGAGGAAGAAGAAGAAGAAGAAGAAGAAGAAGAAGAAGAAGAAGAAGAAGA
>JAAGEH010000020.1:323496-472328 GCA_011751065.1 Lasiurus cinereus
GAAGAAGAAGAAGAAGAAGAAGAAGAAGAAGAAGAAGAAGAAGAAGAAGAAAGAGGGAAGAGGGGTGGAGAAGGAGGAGAAGGAGGAAGAAGAAAAGGGAGAAGGAAAGCCAGGCTGGTGCTGCTCTGGGAGCCAATCACAGGCCAGACTACCCAGCTATAGCATACTGGTGGCCTTCCCCCAGCCCCATTCCGCAGGGTCCCTGTGAAAGGCCCCATACCACCAAGACTCCGGGGACTGGGTGGTCCAGAGCATATCCTGCGCCACCAGCTCCACAGCAGCTGCATGGCTGTTCCTGGTGGCCATGGAACTGGCCCTGTGGCCTTGGGTGCGGACCTCTAGGTGGTGGGTGCAGGACCTCAAGCCTTTGCTGGTCGGGCCTCTGTGGGTTGGGCCTGGCCAGGGCAGCGCCTCCCGAAGTGGGGCCACCAGGCCAAGACCCTGTTTCTAACTAAGTACCCTTCATAGGTCCTGGGTTAGAATGTCAGCATTTTTGGAAGAACACAGGGTGGCGGGGCCAGCAGCTAGCGTTTGGGTCCTGGATCTCAGCAGGTCAGTGCTGGAGCGGCTGAGGGCAGGGGAGGGCTGGCAGCTGCTTCTCAGGCTTGTGGGGAGACCCGGTCCTATGGCACCAGGCTGTGCCTTGGACCACACCAGGGCTGCAGCTGGTCCCACATGAAATGGCAGGAACTGACCCCCATCCCACAGGAGAGTCCATGCCCCACATGCTCCCTTTCCACCTAGCTGGGCTCTCCCCCGAGACCACAGGCGTCAAGGACACCGGCCTCACTGTAAACAACGGATAATATACTTTATTATTGTCAAAGTAACAATATTTTGCATCACGTAGGGCCAAATAAAACATGGTTAAAACCTGCCACTGTTCCTTCCCACTTTTCCACTGTGGCGAGTGGGACATTTAAGGGTACATGTGTGGCTTGCATTCTGTCCACTGCAGGTCATGGACCGCGCTGCTTAGAGGCTGGTTCCTGAAGACTTGGTTCAGCTCCTTCCTCCTTCTGGAAGTTTCCACCATCCCAGCTGAAGAAGGTGCTCCCAAAGAAGTGCTTTTGCAAAAATCATCTGCATGTCATTCATCAGATCGCTGGGCTCTGCGCCATGGGGGCCTGTCGATTCTCCACTAGTTCCAGAGGCCCTCAGGTGGCCACTGTCTAGCGGGGGGTGGGGGTGGGGGCAGGAGCCTCCATGTCTGTGTCCTGAGTGATTTGCCTGACAGGGCTCTCTGTGGCATGGCTGCCCAGCGTGCCAAGGGCTGTGCAGAGTGGGCAGGACCTGGTTCTCGGCGGGGGAAGGAGGAAGGAGATGGAGGAGGAGTGCCTGAGCATGGGGAACCTCTGAGAGCAGCTCGCAGGCCGAAAGAGCATCACTCCAGTACCCCAGGAGGAAGGCGTGGCCCTTGAGAGAAGGGGTGGCCTCTGAGGAAGGATCCCCATGAGCCTCTAGCCTTCGGACTCACCTTGGGACAAGTGCTGGGCCAGGGTTTCTGAGGGGGTGGGGGTCATTGCTTTAAAAGGTCAGGGCAAGATGGCCGTCCTCTCTCCTGCTGCTCCCTTTTCTGTGGCCAGAGAGTGGTGGGCCTCAAGTGCGTTCCTGTGGATGGGGCCCAGCCATCTGATCTCTCCTCAGTCTCTTTCCCTACTTCCCTCCCTCCCCCCCTCTCCCTGCCCATAGCACCCACCCAGCATGACTGGGCCCTGGGCACTGGGAAGAGCCCTGGTTCTATATCTGTGGCGCCCTTGGCTGCGGAGGGCAGTTCTGAGACAGCCTGCCTGAGAAGTGCAGCAGGTGGGGCTCTGAGATACAGTTTGGATGCGAGATGTTATCAGGATTCCAGTCCTGGGAGAGGAAGAGGGGAACAGAGCTGGGCAGAGGGAGAAGACATGTGGCAGAGCTTTCATTTCCCTCAAGACAGCAGGGGACCCTTAGAGCAAGCTGTGGGAGTGTCATCTGTCTGCACCCGGTGGCTGAAGTGCCCTGGCCTCTGTAGCGAAGGTCACTGTTGGCCTCACTCGCACAAACACCTTGTTGAGGGTGATCTCTGGGGCTACCATAGATTTACACCAGGATTTGCATGCCAGGAATTTACCTGGGGTGGGGGTGACCACAGGATGGGAGGAGAGAGTGGGAAGTGAAGTGGAGAAGGGGAGAAAGTCTATACAGGTGAGTTAACAATCAGGTTACAGCTGGGAACACCAGGCTCAGTTCCCCTGGGGACCTGTGGGACACTGCTCATGACCCTGAAGAAGCAGCACTCCTCCTCCATCTCCTTCCTCCTCCCCACCCCCCCCCCCCCCCCCGGAGAACCAGGTCCTGCCCTTAGCATGCTGGGCAGCCATGCTACAGAGAGCTCTGTCAGGCAGGACCCTTGGAGAAGGCCTGAGGGAGGCGGGGGCCTCGGGGCCCTGTGTGCAGGAGGCTCAGTGGGCCCTGCCCCTGCCCTGAAGACAAGTCCAAAGCACCAGAAAGTAGGGTTCTCTGGGCGACATTGCCCGGGTTCCCAGCTTTGAGGGGGCCTCGCCTGCCTCAGCAGCAGCTCCTGTTGCCATTGGTCTTTGGGAATAACCTGCTGCCTTCAGAGCCTTGGACAGATGTGCAGTCTCATTTGGTCTGGAATCTCAGATCTTAGCCACAGTGCTTAGAACTGTTAAGAATTCTAAAGAAGAGGCCACGAGGCAGGGCAAGTGGTGCAGAAGAGAGAGTCCTGAGGATACCCTTCAAGCACTACCATCACTAGCACTGTGTCAGTTAATTTAGCTAAGCTCCTGGTGTAGCAAGTCCAAAGGCAAGCCAACATGAAACCATCTTCCGTCCAAAATGACAGCCTCCATATCAACAGCTGCCCATGGATGTCAGACGTGCCATCCGCTCACTCAGTCCTGTCATCATGACATCAGTATTATTACTCTAACAACCCCATATTGAAGAGGAAGAAGTGAGGCACAGAGGAGATGATAACCTTGCCCACAGCTGGGCAGCTAGGAAGCGGCAGAGGTGGGACTTGAACCCAGGCCTACTTGCATCAAAGCCAGGGATCCAGCTCTCAAAGGGGCTTATGTCTCCAGAACTTAGTCCAGTTTCCCTATCCCTTCAGCTCAGCTCATCCAGGGATGAGAGGCCGAGGCTGGTGAGAGCCATGCTGCTCACTAACTGAGACTAGGCCACTGCGGCCGCAGGATGGAAGGTTGCTCATGAACCTGGCAAACTTGCCACTGATCGGCTTGTCAGCACCTTTCCTCAGAAGAATTCCTTAGACTCAGGAACGGGGGGAGGGCTTGGTGTCCTCACAGAGCACCCACATTCTGTCCCATGTTCTCCTCAGCTCCTAACCCTTGCCTTGCAATTGCTCCACAGGACATATAAGACTGCTTTCTAACCCCCACAATTCACCCCAGAACCTGAGGCTAAGGTTTGTCAGCGCCCCTCCTCCTGATGCCTGCCAGCCTGGTCAAAAGGAGGAAGTAAAGATAAGATGAGGTCAAGTATGCCCCATAAATGGTTCATTTTTATGGGACCATCAGCACACAAATCTTCTGTGGCTCCTCCAGGCCTCTGTGTCCAAGATTCATGGCCAGCTCCCAGGAAGTGGGCCAACACAGGGTAATTCATAGCTCTTCATTCTTAATCTGTGAAATGTGTGCTTTGGGACCTGAGATACTGTCTGGTGAGCAAGGAAGACATGGTGACTAAACCAAGCAGTGCTGTACAGAGAGGAAGGCAGTAAGAATCCGGGGAAGAGAAGGGCCAGGGCGTAGGGCCAGGAGTCAGGCTGGATTTGGGGGAGAATCTACTGTCTTCATGCTCCTTTAGAGAGCTGCCAGGTCTGATCAAAACTCAAGGCCCTGCTGTGCACAGGTGGGCATGGACCCAGAAAAGTGAATAGAGGAGAATATGTAGAGAGAAAGGGAACAAAAGTGGTATTTATTGAGCATTTCTTATTCTCAGACTTTCCCATCCATGCCTTCTCTATGCTATAACAGCGCTGTGAAGTATTAGAGCAGTGCTGGGAGAAGTGGCAGAGTAATAGTATTGGTAGTAGTGGTTCTGGCAGTTGTCTTAATAGTCAAAGGAGCATTCTGAGCAGCAGTCAGAAAAGCAGCGACAGAAAGAGTAGGTCTTCCAGATTCACAGGAATAGTTAGGATGCTTTAAGCACTTTGCGTGTTCTAGCACTGTGCTATCCACCTTTATGCCGAATCTTCACAAGGACCCCTGAAAGAGTTCTCTGAATAATCCCAGAACAAACAACCAACCTGAGTGTACATCATCTCCCCAGGACAGCTCCCATGTTCCAGCATTGTAGAGGTGGAACCAGAATTTAAGCCCAGAAGTCTGCCTGAGGAGCCCTTCCCACCCTGTGCGCTGCTTCTCACAGATGGCACAGTGATGCCTGCGAGCGGGAGCAGCATGATCCATGCAGGCCAAATGGTCTGTTGCCCCTGCTTCACTCCTGCTCTGCACGCCTTGTAGGGGGAAAGCAGGCACAGACGATGTGTCATGAGGAGCATGCGAGGCTGGAGTTGCTCAAGGAATTAGGCAGACACAGCAAGCAAAAGGGGAGTTTATTAGAGGAAATGGGGGATAGAGCCACAACCTGGGAAGGTTAGGACTCAATCTCCACTGTCCTTGGGATTGAATTTATGTGCAACAACCACAAGGGGTGGAGGATGAGGGATATAGGTTTTCTCTTCTGATTGTATGGAGTTTATTGTCCTTCAACTCAATTAGTGCTGTCTGTTGAGGGTGGCTTGCTGTCTTGCCCTCGGTGCTGCCTCCTGTTGAGCCTGATAGGGTGACCACAGGCTGTCCCATGGAATGAGGTTGGGCTCACTTTTCATTCAGAACTTTCTAGTCTGCCTCAGCCAAATATGCTCTGCTGGCCTGTCATTCCTGCCTTTTCTTTATAAAATGGGAAGCACAGTAGGATCTTTTGGTCAAGAGAAAGGGACATTGACTCAGTCTAAGCTACTTTTTGAAGAGAAGGAACAATGGACGATTCATTTTTATCCCCCCTATGCTCTCCCTGGGGGATACTAATATCTGATTAGGGTTGCTCCATGGTGTGAGGGTCCCCCCTACGTCCCTTGTGGTTCCTGGTTCAGGTTCAGGGTTTGGGCTCTGGAGGAGGCTTCACACAAATGAAAGAGACTAGAAAATATTAATTTGAAAATATTGGGGGCCAACTCAAGGGGAAGGACTCCACCCCACTCTGGCCTTGCTATCCCTTTTATTAAAGTATGGAATCCACCCATAGCCAGTAATAGCCAATCAGCAACGATTGATATAAGATTAAAAGATGGAGGTTGCTTTAGCTACCATTGTCTCAACTAAACAGTGGGTGGTTGGCTCTGACCTTTCAGAGTTTCAAGGTTGACCAGCCTTCTGGGTTTCTTGTCCACACCTCTCTGCTAGTGAGGACAATGGGCAACTTCCAACATCCCCCCTCCCCCAACCTGTTTTGTTTTTTTTCCCCTTAAAAAATCTTGCATCTGCAGTCTAGAAATAAACATATGAGAACAAAAATGAGACAAGCAATAGTGGTTATGCTGAGAGGCAAATGAATTAGTCTGTAGTAAGTTTCTTTCTGGGCCAACGATTTTTTGAGTCCCAATTTCAATGTCCACAGTTCCTCATGTGTACATGTTAGCAATGATATTTCAGTTCTGGATGGTGGACAAATGGTGGCAATGCAGGTTTGACCCTCTCTGATTTGGTGCTGGGCAATCTGCAGCAACGCACAGCTGCTGACTGCTAATATGGCAAGGCATCTTCATCATCTTCCTTCTCTGGACTGTTTCTCCTCTTGTCTTCATGTCTGGAGCAATCTTGTCAGTTTCTCTCTGGGATCCATTGTTACAGGAATCCATATAGGATTTTCTGGAAATATACAAACATACCCTTGACCAAATGTTAATAAAAGAATATTTTCTATAAATTAGACTTGGGATTCTTTTTCATTTTTGCCCAAATGATTTTCCTTTGGCTTATTTTGATACCATGTGTGTTTTTCTTGGATGTCTTGCTATTAGCATTTACAAATGAAAATTAATTTTCAAAGTAAAATTTTTTGATATAATTTACTTATAGAATATTTCTCCTTACAGGATATTATTCTATTATCCTCCCTTTTCTTACATAAATATTAGGAGACTGTTGGAAAATTTTTAATGCAGTCTTAATAACTTTTGATTTTAATTTTTGCATAAAAATATGACTGCTTTGGATTAATAGCATGTTAAGCAATTTTACTATGAGATAAATATCAATAAAAATTTTAGTTAATACTTCAGGAACAGTTTTTTTTGTCCAATACAATTAAGTTTTTATTAATATTCACTTATTTCAATTAGCCAATTTAAATTAATTTGAAATAAAATTTATTTTTTAAACTTTTCTTGTACAGACAATAAATGACATTAACCAAATTTTTGCAACTAGTCTTTCAATAATTTTACATAAACTTTCTCAGGGAGACAAAAAGACAAATTACTTTGTTTTATGAGGACAAATATATTGACTTTCAAGATATTTAAAGAAAACCTCTTTATTTCTTCCGAAATAACTTTTCAGGCTATAGAATTTCACTTAAGAATCTTCTTAAGGTTATAGTGACTACTAGTACTGATGAGATTTAATATTTTAATAACAATCTATGGCTTACCCTGTAAATATTAATGGAAGAGATTTCAAAGTTTTCAAATTTCCCCTTTTTATTAAGCTAGAATTTTATTTTTAAAGAGTATCCTCTTTGGCTAATTAGCATATATAGAGGGATCATGGGAGATGTCAGTAACTTTATTCAAAGTATTTTTGTTTCAAGATGGCAGCCCCCAGGGGAGCGGCAAGACATGCGGCCAACATGGAGGCTACCAAATCAGGCTGTCTAAAAATGGTGACTGTCTATACTGTTAAAGCCAAAACTACACTGCAGACAAACAGAAATCTTACTGGCTGTTTCTGGTGGCTTTATTAGAATTTAATAGTTTATAAAAATATTGGTTTTTCATTTAGCTGAAATTATATGAAACCTTAATTATATTTTAAAAAGCTAATTTATTTAAGTAATTTAAGTAAATACCTTTATTTAAAAACCAAACTAAAGCAAATATAGTAAATGTTTATGTCTGATTCACAAGGCTCAAATGTTGACCCACTTCTAGCCTAATTAAGAATGCAGGCGGCTATGGACTTGTCATTTTAACTTCCCGCTGTTGGATTTTAAACATTTTGCCCTCCTTAGAAGCCAACCTTTATAACATTGATAAGTAAGATAGAGTTATTAATTTTTATTTGATAAAGCTTTCTATGCAATTTCAAGTATATTAGATTGGTTTAATTAAAAATATTTTCTTTAAGAAGAGAGAATAACATCCTGAATTACTCTGGGTCATCATCTCTTAGTTAAAGCCTTGAAATTTTAACGTGAAAAAAACATCAAATATATATCTATATATGATTTAAATATTATAATACTTTTAAAAAATATATTTCTTTATTGATTTCAGAAAGGAAGAGAGAAGGAAAGAGAGATAGAAATATCAATGATGAGAGAAAATTATTGATTGGCTGCCTCCTGGATGCTCTCTACTAAGTATTAAACCCACAACTTGGTCATGTGCTCTGGGCGGGAATGCAACCTGGGACCCTTCAGTCTGCAGGTCGATGCTCTATCAACTGAGCCAAACTGACTACGGCTACATATTATAATATTTTTTATAATTATCTTAAGATACCAATTAAATTTTAAACTGGCCTTTATATTCAAAATTTGGTTGAAATCACAGAATTAATCCTTCTTATTTAATTAGACCAATAAGCAACATATTTTGAATTCCTAATTATTTTTCAGAGAAACACAACATTTTTTCAAAGATAAATTTTTATACTTTAGGCATTTATTACACAACTATATAATTTCTTCTAATTTTTTAAAATTAAATCTTTATTGTTCAGATTATTACATTTTTTTCCTCTCCATAGCTCCCCTCCACCCGGTTCCAACCCCTCCCTCTACTCTTACCTCCCCCCGACACATTGACCTCATCCATAGGTGTATGATTTTTGTCCAGTCTCTCCCTGCATCATCCTCACCCCTTTCCCCCTGAGAATTAATCAGTCCACTCCCTTTCTGTGCTCCTGAACCTATTATATTCACCAGTTTATTCTGTTCATCAAATTTTTAGTTCACTTAATTTTTAGATTCACTTGTTGATAGATATGTATTTGTTGTTCATAATTTTTTATCTTTTACCTTTTTCTTCTTCCTCTTCTTAAAGAGTACCTTCCAGCATTGCATATAATACTGGTTTGGAGTTGATGAACTCTTTTAGCTTTTTCTTATCTCTGAAGCTCTTTATCTGAGCTTCAATTCTGAATGATAGCTTTGCTGGATAGAGCATTTTTGGTTGTAGGTTCTTTCTATTCATCACGTTGTATATTTCTTGCCACTCCCATCTGGCCTGCATAGTTTCTGTTGAGAAATCAGCTGACAATCATATGGGTGCTCCCCTGTAAGTAATTAACTGTTTTTCTCTTGCTGCTTTTAATATTCTCTCTTTGTCTTTTGTTCTTGCTATTTTAATTATGATGTGTCTTGGTGTGGTCCTCTTTGGATTCCTTTTGTTTGGGGTTCTGTGTGCTTCCTGGACTTGTAAGTCTATTTCTTTTACTAGATGTGGGAAGTTTCCAGTCATTATTTCTTTAAATAGGTTTTCAGTATCTTGCTCTCTCTCTTCTTCTGGCACCCCCACAATTCTGATGTTGGTACGTTTGAAATTGTCCCAGAGGCTCCTTACATTATCTTCACATTTTTTAATTCTTTTTTCTTCTTGGTTTTCCAATTGAGTATTTTCCGATTCTTTATATTTCAAATCTTTGACTTGATTCTTGCCTTCCTCTAGTCTGCTGTTAGGTTTCTGTATAATATTTTTTATTTCAGTCAGTGTAAGTTTAATTTCCAGTTGGTCCTTTCTCATCTCTAGTTGGTCCTTTTTCATCTCCTCTTGGGTCTCACTAAATTTATCGAATTTTTCTAGCATATTCTTGAAAAACCTTACAAGCGTGGTTTTGAACTCTATATCCAGTCGTTTGTTTTCCTCCATTTCTTTTGTTTGTGATCTCTTCCCTTGTCTCTGCATTTTCACTATGCCAGGAGAACTTCTGTGTTGGATTTAGCCTTATGATATAAGACTTGCAAAACTGCAAAAGCCTCTCTTTTCAGCTTGGGAGGGGTGGAGTCTTAGGGCTTAATGGTCCGTCTTACCTTTCAGTCAGCCCCACCCTATGTGGCCCCTGGATCTCATGTGTCTCTGGGTAATCGCTGGAGGGGACCCTGTGCACCCACACAGTGCCTCTAGACCGCTGCCTTTCTGGCTCCTCTGCACTCTGGGACCATATGAGTCTGGGTCCCCAGGGTCGTGCCCAAACTGTGGTTTAGTGGAGTTAGAGTGGCACAGTTGGGAGGCTCTGTCTCCAGTCTACTCATGAAAGCCAGTGGCACAATCAGCAGTCTGTCTTCTGGGTGCAGTGCTATGCATGCCACCAGACTTCTGCCCTTTTGCGACTCCCCTAAATTTCCGTGCACTTCTCCCTTTCCACAGTCCAAACTCCCCTCATATGAGTTTCGGCCCTACCTGGGGTTCAGTGCGAAGGATAAAGGGTTCAGTGCAGTTGGGAGTCTCCCATCTCCCTCCTGCCAGAGGAAGCCAGCCAGGCAATCCAGTACCTATTCTCTCCATGCGCGTGGTTCTGTACCTTGTTATGCCCAGAGTTCGCCCAATACAATCACCAGGGAGCCTTTTCCGATGCAAAAGCAAAGAGTCTTTATTCAAACCCGGGTTTGGCTCCCAGCCTCTTTCTGGCGCAGCAGCGAGACAAGAGAGCGAGCCAGGGCGAAACAATGAGTTATATGGGGTTGGATAACGGGAGGGCTTAGGGAAGTGAGGAGGGTTACAGAGAATGGTCACTTGAATTAGGGTCTTTCTGTGGTTTAGCATAATTAGGACCCTTGCTGTGTTCCTGGAGCTTCATTGGTCCATTCAGGTGGTGGTTGGGGAAGCTAGGGCATTTCTGGCACACCTGTGGCCACTCCCAGAAAAGGGAGGACGTTTAGGCAGGGGGCCCAGCTCTATAGGACAAGATGGAGGGGAGTTCATTTCTGCTTTGTCCTTTCAACCTCAGCTTTTTGCAGCTCCTCTGGGTCTCCGTGAGCCCCTCTCTTCCCTTCCAGTTGTAGACTTTCCACTCAGCCAACTTTCCTGTGGTTCTGGATGATGTCCCTTCTGTCTTTTAGTTATAGTTTTGAAATTGTTGTGCAAGGAAGCAGTGTAGGTGCTCACCTATGCTGCCATCTTGGATTCTCCTCAATTTCTTCCAATTTAATTTAATTTGAATCTTTAAACTTTTAGAGCTGGCAGGTCAAATATTTAGCATTTCCTAGATTAATAACACTTATATTTTTAAGAATAAATTTAAAAAATACAAGACATTGGAAGGAAATGAACTCCCCTCCATCTTGTCCTATAGGGCTGGGACCCCTGCCTAAAACCCCTCCCTTTTCTGGGAGTGGCCACAGGTGTGCCAGCAATGTCTTAACTTCCCTGACCCCCACCCAAATGGACCAATGAAGCTCCAGGGACACAGCTAAGGTCCTAATTAGGCTTAACCACAGAAAGACCCCAATTCAAGTGACCAATCTCTATAACCTTCATCACTTTCCCAAACCCCCTAATTATCCTACCCCATAAAACTCATTGTTCCGACCTGGTCCGCTCTCTAGCCTTGCTGCTGCGTCAGAAAGAGGCTGAGAGCCAAACCTAGGTTTGAATAAAGACTCTTTCCTTTTGCATCGGAAAAGGCTCCGTTAGTGGTGGATTATTGGGGACCCCGAACTCTGGGCACAACAACATAATCAATCAATAGATTCAATTCTATCCTCTAGATTTTCTCATAAGGAAGCAAATTTCCAAAATTTTAAACTGCCATAACCCCACATTTCTGGATGGCAAAATAGATTCTGCAAGGACTTAATCAATTGACTTTAAACTGACCATGTTTTTTCTCTGCCTGGGGAAATTGAGTTGCAAGCCTGCAGGTATTCAAATGCAAAAATTGTAACAGTCTTTAAAGATGGCTGCTGGCAGAAAACTAGATTACTGTACCTGATCTTCTGGAGAAAAAGCATCTACCCCTTCCTCCATTAACAAATGGCATAGCCAGCCTTCACCTTGGCTATTTAGATTTTAATAATATATTTTCCAATAATTTCTGAGATTCAAATCTAATTCTAATTATTTTAAAGCATTTTCATCGGCAACTTTTGTAACAAAAACAATTCACTGATTTTCTTGAAGGCCTTAAAGTTAAATTTTTAACACCCTTCATTAGCATTTTAAAAACCACTCTTTATTATGGAAATGTGAATTCTGTTGCTGGAATTAGCTTGAATTTCTTTCCTTTTGGTCAAATTCGCCATTTTTCTCAGGAAAAAAACACACCAGTCTTGGATTTTTCATTTCTGTAGTTTTGTAGAGAGATTCCAGCTTAAACCCCTATCTAATATGTCCCAAAATTGGATAGTTGTGCACATTTGTTTCAAGACAGGATTCTCTCCCCAGGAGTGCAAAAATCCCAGAAACATTTCTACATTTTTTAAGGCAAGAAGACTTTTTCATACCAAGAAAGGAGACTTTAAATTAGCATACTGGGAGAGTGGCCTTCCATATTGGATTTCCATGTGTCTCCCTTCCCCCACATCCTGCTTACTCTGGGGGCAGTATTCAGTAACAGATATGGCTGCATATCTTTTCATGCTTTATAAATAAAGACAGATCTTATATTTTTTCTTTCCTTTTTGCTTTCCAAAGTAATTACTAGCACCCAATTTGGCTAAATTTTGCATTCCCCTGGGAGTTCTATAATTTTTAAACAAAACTTAAAGTGATCTTATTGCTGGAAGGCGGATAGTCTTGCCCTCTCCTGCCACCTTTGAATTTCTCCACACCAGCTGTGGTTTCAGCAGTGGAGTTTCATTTCTTATTACAGATTTTAGATTCCAAATACAAATTAAAGATTTTAATTTTAACAAGAAACCACATTCCTTAAGCATGCAAACCAAAAGTCTATAATAAAGTTTACTTTATAACCTAATTCTTCCATATTAGCCTGGCTGAAAGACATGTTCCCACCCTACTTACAGATTGCTACCTCTACAGCTGATAGTGGGCTTTGCATGCGGTGAATTTCCCTCACCTATACAGTGATTTTTCCCCCCATCTTTTCGGTGAATTCTTAATCTTCTCCACCATTTTGGTAAAATATTCTTTTCTTCACTCTAGGTGAAATATCATCCCCTCCAGAGGTCCCACGGGAAGGCACCAGTTGCAAGTGTCCCTCACTGGGCTGCCGGTTGGGAGTGTCCCTGTTCAGGTGCCAGTTGCCAGGGTCCCTCTCCACATCCCACATGGTTCCAGGATGAGGTTCAGGGTTTGGGCTCTGGATGAGGCTGCACACAAATGAAAGAGACTAGAAAATATTAATTTGGAAATATTGGGGACTAGGTAGGAGCCCAACTCAAGGGGAAGAACTCTACTCCACTCTGGCCTTGCTATCCCTTTTATTAAGGTTTGGAATCCACCCATAGCCAGTAATAGCCAATCAGCAAGGATCTGCATAAGATTAAAAGATGGAGGTTGCTTTAGCTACCATTGTCTCAACTAAACAGTGGGTGATTGGCTCTGACCTTTCAGAGCTTTAAGGTTGACCAGCTTTCTGAGTTCCTTATTCACACTTCTCTGCTAGTGAGGACAATGGGCGACTTCCAACACCATGGTACTTAAAGATTTATATCTGTATCTTTGGAGAAGAACATGGTTAATTTTCATTTGAGTTGTGGTTTGGACGGGTTTTTGGAGTGATTGTGTGAAGAGTTTAAAAGTATAGGATCGATTGATAGAAATAGGTATAGTATGAGGGGCACTAAGAAAGGCAAGATAAAGGTTATCCATGAGGAAGGTTGTAGCCAAGAGTCAGCTGTTCGTTGTCTAATTAAGGAGGCTTTATCAATTAATTTCTTGGCTCTGACTCTTACTATGCCAGATTGGTTGGCATTAAAACAACATTCTTCCCCAAGGAATAGACAGTCCTCCATTTTCTGCTATGAGAAGATCAAGACCTTTTGATTTTGCATGATAACTGCTACTAAGGAATCTATTTAGTCTTGTACCTCAACAATACTTTTGGCATTATCTTCTAAGCCAGTGGTCGGCAAATCATGGCTCGTGAGCCACATGTGGCTCTCGAGCTGCAGTTTGCTGATCTGTTGACCACTGTGTAAGGCATTACCCTTACCCAGAAGTTTTCACTTCAGGTTAAAGACATTAGTACATTATTAAATTTTTTTAAAAATATATTTTATTGATTTTTTACAGAGAGGAAGGGAGAGAGATAGAAAGTCAGAAACATTGATGAGAGAGAGACATCGATCAGCTGCCTCCTGCATGTCCTACAGTGGAGATGTGCCTGTAAGCAAGGTACATGCCCCCAACCAGAATCGAACCCGGGACCTTTCAATACGCAAGCCGACACTCTATCCACTGAGCCAAACCGGTTTCGGCTAAATGTTTTTTAAGGGTTTTTCCCTAAGGCAGTGGTCAGTAAACTCATTAGTCAACAGAGTGGCAAACCACTGCTCAGGAGCTGCATTCGAGCCAGTTTGCCAAACACTGCTCTAAGCTAGGTTGCAAGGTCTTTGCATAGGATTTATTAGTAGTAAAGAGAAGTTGCTATTCCTCCCATTCCTGTGCCTAGGCCTGTGGCTCTCCCTAGGCCAGTGAGGAGGGGAAGGAGGACAATTCCTGTCTTGGTATGCGAATGAACGGTGAGAAGAACCTTAAAGTATTATTAGGGGCAATCTGTATTTCAGGGGTGAGATAGACTAGAGTACAGGTTCCTGTACAATTGGCTGGAAGAAAAAGATAGGTCTTGGTTCTGCATAGAAAGAAAATGCCTTGATTTTCTAAGCAGAAGGTATTTTCTATAGTGAAGAGGTGAGTAAACTTATTGTTTTCATTTTCCCAAATACACAGAAACCCAGATAAGGTTGCTCTCAAAAGGAGTTAAAAAGGGATAGGGTGATTGGCCTGTGTCGCCCCAAAGGGGGTGTTTTCAAAAAATATATACTTCTTTTTGGTCTCCACCCAAAATTTAGAATGTGTAAGAAGGGAGTGGCAGCATTGAGATTGCTTGTGAAATGCAATTCTGCCAAGGGAAGATGTTGACATAGGAAAATGAAGGGGATCGAGCTTGAAAGAATTGGGATACTAATGTTTTAGGAAGGTCACTGAGGCAGAGGGCCAGGCTGAGAATCAAACGGGCCATGAAAAAGGGGCTGTATAGCTATCCTAGTCAGAGGAAGGTGTAAGGTTAAGAGTAAAATTGCACAAGTGGTTACTAAGATGTCCTAAACTTCTTCCTGTAGAGTGTTACCTGTGCTTGATAAGTTAGGACAGTGTTAGTCATTACTAGTCTTAGGATGAGGACTCTCTTGGATGAGTGTTGGGTTATGTTATGTAAATATGACTGGAGTAATTGGACAGCCCTGCCCATGAGAAAATCTTCTGTCAGTTGGATGATTTTAAAGTTCCTTGAGGTGCATGAATTGAAATGGGAACCCTCTGTGTATTCTACAGTGGAATGATAGACTGGAGTTGGCCATGCATGCAAGAAGATGGGGGCCACTGTATAGCTGGTTGATGAGAGGGAAAGACAGAGCCTACAGTCTTGCTCGAGAGTGGGGCTGGTGGTGTTGAGAAGTGATATGTCAAGTTGAAGGTTTGGAGAGGTAGTGAGGACTTAAGAGATGGTTAAGAGTTATGGAATAAGTTGGTGTACATAGTAAGAGGAGGAGGTGAAGGAGGGTTGATAGATAAGCCATTTAGGAGGCCAGGAGATCTGTTAGGATTAGGAATAACGTGAAGGTGAAGAGATAGATGTGGTTGGGAGAAAAATCCTGAAGGTTTTCCCTGAAGCCATGATTTCAAAGATGTCTTCCACTGATGGCCTGGAGTGAACCAAAACGGTTGTCACTGATGATGAGAGAGTTTGATTATGTTTTTCTCTGGACATTTGGCTTGGTTTTGGATATTTTGTAAGGTCTTCCGTGGGGATACATGTGTAATGAAGTGGAGGTCCGTGAGGTCCTCCGGTACTGGTGGCAGCATGGAGTTGTTTTCTGTTTCTGCAAGTTGGTAGGTGAGTTTTAATCTGGGTAAGTGAATCGATGGGGCTATGCCTACTGATTTAGCTATGGTCGGAGAGATGAGGAGAACCAAGTGGAGGCCAGTCCATGAG
This sequence comes from Lasiurus cinereus, assembly GCA_011751065.1. Lineage (NCBI taxonomy): Eukaryota > Metazoa > Chordata > Mammalia > Chiroptera > Vespertilionidae > Lasiurus > Lasiurus cinereus. Next base: position 338,862 of record JAAGEH010000020.1, read on the forward strand.
GGGGTTAGGGACTTGGGCTATAGTGTTTTCATGTAGACAGGGTCCCCTGGGGAGATGTGGATGTTTGGTTTTTCCTATGTGCCCTGAGTGAGTATTGCTTCTGCATATTCCCTCAGAAGGATGCATGTTTGTGTTAGTATAAAATAATCCCTCATTGAGGGAGACCCTGAGTTGAGTGAGGTCTATTTGTTCTTGAGTGGAATATGTTGGGGTCTAAGGAGGCATGGCAAGGAGTTGAGAAGATATTATGGGTTCCTGTGCTTGTCTTTTAGCCTCTAAGTCTGCCTTACTGTTTCCCTCTGAGATTAAGTCTTTGGTGGTTTGGTGTCCTTTGCCATGGATGACCGCTATTTTAGTGGCAAATGGGCTGCTTGGAAGAGTTTGATAATGAATGTTTTGTTAGTGGTTAGCGAGTTTTTTGAGGTGAGGTCTTCTCTCTCTTTACATATCTATATGTACTAATAATAGCTCAGGGCTGTCACAATCAGATGGGAAAACTGAACGGTAAAGTAACAACCACACAACAGCTGCATGGAGCGACCAGGCAAGGAGGGGGTTAGTGAGGGACGACCAAAGGACTGACCAGCAGGCTATATGGGGCAACCAGGCTGGCAGGGCGGGCAGTGGTGGTTAGGGGTGATCAGGCTGGTGAGGGGAGGGGGCACAGTTAGGGGCAATCAGGTAGGCAGGCAAGTGGTTAGGAGCTAGCAGTCCCCGATTGTGAGAGGATGTCCAATTGCCGGTTTAGTCATGACAGCCCTTGCTGGATTTGGGGTATTGGGGCTGTGTGAGATTTGGACCTGTGGGTTAAAAAGTAGTTGTGAATGTAGGGTTTGTAGTTGGGAGGGAGAGGTATTGGTGATAGCATGGTGCATTAGTAAAGATTTAAAGTTATGGGGAGAAAACACTCTGAGATTGGCATAAAGCACCAGTTTGAGTGTCCCTTGTATAAGTAGGGCTGTGGAAGCCTAGGTCCTAAGGCAGACAGGCCAACCAAAGAAAGGAAAACCCAAAGACTTGGAAAGATAAGCGACATCCTGTAGGTCAGGGCCGTAGGTCTGTGTGAAGACTCCTAAGGTGAATCTATTCCGGGGTCTGTGAAGTATAACAGGCTTCTTGAGATCAGGGAGGGCTAAGACTGGGGCCTGCATGAGTGCATTTTTTAATTTGTTAAAGGAATATTTCATGCATTAGAATTGTCTAGTGGTTCATGAAGGTTCCTTGAGGTGGCTCTATATATAGATCTTTGGCCACGGGCCCAAAGTTTGGGACCCAAGAGTGAAAGAAGTTGGCCAACCTAGGAAGGAAAGAAGTTCCTGTTTGGTTTGTGGAAGTGGCATGTTGAGAATAAGGTCCTGCTTCTGTGAGGCAATGCCTTTTTCAGTGGGTGAGAGAGTCCTAAGTAGATAACCCTGAGGCTTGGAGAATTGTTCCTTTAAAAACCCGATAACATTTTCCTGAAGAAAGTGGAGAAGATGTTGGTGTGTTGTGAGAAGGTCTCTGAAGGGCTACAGAGCAGAAGATCATCTGTGCATCATGGGTGGGCACTAGGGGATAGATTTAGTTATTGCAAATCAGAGGCTAGTGCATGGCTGAAGAGGTGGGGACTGTCTCAAAAACCCTGGGGAAGAACTGTCCAGGTTAGTTGTCTAGTGATCCTGGTTATGGGATCAATCTACATGAATGCAAACAGATCCTGTGAGTTAGGGCTGAGAAGGACGGTAAAGAAGGTGTCCTTCAAATCTAACAACTTGTAGTGGGGGGTGTTGGGTGGTGTTGGAGAAAATATGGAATAAGGGTTGGGGACCATTGGGATGATGGATAAGGTGGCTTCATTGATTGCCCTAAGGTCCTGAACTAAGCAATAGGAACCATTAGGTTTCCTTATAGCGTTTATGGGAGTGCTGGTTGAGAAGGCTAATGCCCTGAGCAGGTTGGAAGAGGGAAGTCTGTCAATAATAAGTGTGAGGCCGAGCAGAGCCTGAGGTGTTAATGGATATTTAGCTTTGTTGGGAAATTGCCCTGGAGTTGTGAGTGTCACCTGTACCAGGGTATGGAGGGAGGCTATGGAAGATGAGAGGTATCCCAAACCTGGGGATTTGCTTGGGTCAGCCATAGTGGGAGGGAAGAGATGTAGGAGTGGACAGTGCATCCCCTATGGCAAGGAGCAGGACCTTTTGGGACTGTGTGGGAGTGCTATTTTGGGCCCCCAGGAGGAGGAGGGATGAACCTATTTTAGTTAAAATGTCTGTCCTAGCAAGGGCATGGGACAACTGGGCAAAACTAGGAAGAAGTGTGTGAAAGTAATGGCTGTCTAGCTAGCAGGGGAGTGGTGGGGTGCTAAGTGGGTGAGGACACTTACCAGCTATGCCTACCACAGAGATAGGAGAGAGGAGGAGGAACCCTGAGTATTCAGGCAGCCTGAGTATGTCCCCCTGTATCTAAGATAAAAGAGATGGGTTTACCTGCTACCATTAAGATTACCCTGGGCCCTGCTGCGGGCGGTGATGGTTAGAGCCAAGGCTATGTAGGAACCCTAGACTGTCACCTATCCACCACCACTAACTAGGCTGAGGAGCTCAGAGACTGAAAATCCTGGAGGCAAATTTGCTTGTGCCTGTGGGAGGAAGTTCTTGTGCCTGTGGGGGACCCATCCTTTGTAGACCCTGTCTACATCCAATGGTTAGAGGCCATTGGACAGTCAACTTTTCAGTGTCCTGTCTGGCGACACAGAGGACATGGGCTGGAGGAGGTCTCACCTGAGGGAAATACTTGGCCCAATGACCACAGTGAAAGTAGAGGTGGGGCGGGGAGGGTTTCACTTCAGGGGAGTCCTCATCGAGACCCTGTTTGGGTACTTTAAGTGGGGTGTCAGCAGCAAATAGTGGGTATCCTCTGTTTCCTGTTCGACTTCTCTTGGGCCGCTTCCCTTTCCTCTCTCTCTCCTTTTGCCTTTCTGCCTGTCCCTTTTCTTCCTGTCTGTTATTAAAAACTTTAAAAGCAACCTGTACAAATTCTTGCTGGAGCGACTGAGGGCCCTGTTCTGATTTTTGTAGTCCCCCCCCCCCGGAATATTTTGTGCTGATTGGCTGATAACGTGGGTCTGGAGGACGAGGGCTCCCTCGCGGGATGTGGGGCTATATTGGCATATTTTACTCTGGCTTCTGTAGAGCGGTTTAGAAAAGCAGCAGAATTTTCTTCTGGATTATGGATGATTTCTGAGACTTTGTCCTAGTTGACAGCTTTAAATCCTTCCTTTCACATTCCTTCTGAAAGACAGTGAGGAAATGTGCTGTCCTCTTCCTGTGTGGGAAGCCCCTGACAGCCCCAGCCTGGCTTACTGTTGGAATTGCCTTGTGCCTTGCATCCCCTAAATTATTCTGGATTTTTCAGTGAATACTTTGTCTCATGAGCCTTAACAGCTGCCCAGATGTGATCCTTTTCCTTGTGAGCGGTGGTGGAGGAAAGGATAGTGCGGACAGCTCGAGAAGTCAGACCATATGTCTGAGTTAAGTATTTAAATTCTTTTGTAAATTTGATTGGATCATCTGAGCCTAATCTTTTCCATTTGTATGAGATCTGAGAAGGAAAACGGGACGTGGACCCTCATGATGCCCTGTGGTTCTACAATCTCCTGTAAGGGATACAGACCCCAGGGGGAGGGAACTTTGGCCTCAGGGGGAGGGGGACCCCATGATGGAATATGGGGGTAGATGGCTGGAGGTTGAGTGGAACTGACAGGTTCTGTTGGTGCAGGGTCCTTAGAGGGCACAGGAGGATAGAGGGTGGATTAAAGGGCCTTACCGAGAAGGGGAGAAGTGAAGCAGGGGTGGGGGGTGCAGAAGGTGAGGTTGAGGAAGGAGAAGAAGGTTAAGAGGGGCTTACACATGGAGGGAGAGTGGTCTGTAGGGTCAAAAAAAGAAACATTGTTGGGGGTTATCAGCTGGTGTGTATTGGTTACAGGGGGATTGAGTTTTAGGAGGCTGTTCCTTGAGAAGTAGGATCTGGAAAGAGGCGATGGACCGACAGAGGGAAGATGAGATGGAAGTCTCCAGAAAGCCTGGATATGTGGGACCTTGGGCCGCTTGCCATTTCGCCAAATCAAAGTGTTCAGAGCAATTAGGATTTGGACATCAGAGCGCTGTGTTCTGGCTGTTGGCTCTGGTTATCTAAGGATGTGGTGGTCAGGCCACCCTGGGATGAAAAGGAAGCCCTGGGTTTGATTTCTCCTCCAGGGAAAGCTTGGAGAGCCCATGGGCCAGGCGCCCAAAGGGAGAGTCTTCGGGGGAAGGGACTGTGTAGTCCTCATGGAGCATAGAAGAGGAATGAGGGAGACAGGGTGAGACTAAAGACCACAACCCAAGGAATTCAGTCAGTGAGACAGGTGTCCCCATATGGCCAGAGAGGATTCAGTAGGAATGGATGACTCAGCAAGACACCCCCAAGGAGAGAGCCTCACGGGAAATAAATAGTAGAGCATCTCGACTGGCACTCAGCTTTGGAGTGACCACTGAGAGGCCAAAAATGGGGCCCGAGTGGCCCAAAAACAAAACTCTCAGAATATGATCGAGGGTCAAAGACTCACTAGGCAAACGAGTGTCCGCCATTGTGTGAAAGTGTGGTGGGTTGGAATTGCCTTGTGCCTTGCATCCCCTAAATTATTCTGTTGGAATTGTCCTGGGAAACAAAGGAGAAGGCAAGGAGGTTGGTGAGGAGGGACATGAGTACTCAGAAGGACAGAGCAAGCTGGGGAGCTCAGGATGGGGATGGAAGGGTGGCGGCAGGAGTTCAGCCATGCAGGGTGCATGGCTGGGGGTTTCCCAGGTAAGAGGAGGAACTCAGGAGCTGGAATTTCCTGGTCTGCCAGAGGCCCAAGTGTCCAGATGCCCAAAGAAAGAGGAAACGGTGGTGCAGTTTCAGAAAAGGGGAACTGGCCTCCTGTGAAAGGTGAGGGAGTGATGTGGTTCTAAGGAAGGGAACGGGAGAGAGAGGGGAGAGATAGTCTCAAGCCACTGTCCTCTAAGACCCTGAGAGACTCCCGGTTCTGAGGCATGGGCCAGTTCCTTGGGGGTGGAGTAGGGGGGTCATCCAGAGGGTGGGAGTGGGCCTCAGCCAGTTGCCTGATTCCGGGTTTCAGTACCAATATGTAAAATTGGAGGCGCTCAAGGAAACAGGCAGACACAGTGAGCAAGAGGGGAGTTTATTAGAGGAAATAGGGGAATGGAGCCATAATCAGGGAAGGTTAGAAATCAGCCTCCATTGTCCTTGGGGTTGAATTTATGCCCCAAAACCACAAGGGGAGGAGGCTGGGGGGTTGTAGGTATTCTCATCTGATTGGTTGGAGTTTATTGTCCTTCAACTTGATTAGTGCTGGTTGTTGAGGGTGGCCTGCTGTCTTGCCCTCGGTGCTATCTCCTGTTGAGCTGGGTCTGGTGACCGCAGGCTGTTCCACAAGAAGAGGCTGGGCCCACCTTCTTATTCTGGACTTTCTCGTCTGCCTGAGCCAAATGTCCTCTGCTGGCCTGTCAGGTCCCACTAAACTTCATTATGAAAGCACATGGCCAGCAGAAAGGGTTGCCAGATAAAACAGTTCATTTGTTCAATCTGGCAACCTTATGTAAGCCGAATGGAACCATGAGCTATACTTCACCAACTTGTAACCTGGTGAGTGCCTAATTTTTATACTTTACAAGTATTTCCTTAATTCCTAGAAGATATCAGAGAGGAATGAGCTAGAACTCCCATTTGACAGATAAGGAAAGTGAGACTCAGAGGGACTAAGTGACTTGCCCAATGTTTTATAGGTAGCAAGTGTGGAGATGGCCTTGGAATTTGGGTCTAAATGACTCCTTAGTCTTATTGTATCCAAAAATCTTGAGGCTCTGGGAACAAAGAGCCCGGGCTCCCAGAAATCTCATGAAATTTAGGCAAAAAAGGAAGCAGCTCCCTGCTTATTCTCCTTCCCTGTCTCTGCAATCAGGCTGCTCTGTTCATTGCATCTAATTTCACCTGGATGAATGGGCAATGGGAGGCAGAGAAGGAGCAGCCTGACAGGGAGACTTGTTGGGGCACTGGACTTCCTGACAACAGCCCTGAGCACGTGGCCCACTTGTAGCTTCTAGTCAGAGCAAGTGGCACTAAGTACTTATTCCTCACCTAAGCTGACATCTTTTATTTCAGTCAAGCTAGTGCAGCAGCAGAATGGTTATGGGGTCCATGGACTCTGCTGTGGAGTCTAGCTCAGTAGTTCTCAATGAGGTGCGGGGGGATGTAAGCTTGTACCCTAGGAGACAATGGGCAATATACGGGGACATTTGGGTTGTCTCAACTTGAGGGAGGTGCTACTGGCATCTGGTAGAATAAGAGCAACAATGCTGCTCAACATCCTGTAACACACAGGCAGCTCCACAGCAGAAGGTTAGTTAACCAAAAATGATGCTGAGAAACTCTGGTCTATGGTTCTGCTGCTGATGGAAATGGATCTGTTTGGACCTCCTCTTTGGTCCCAGCCTTCTTGCTATCACACTGCTTCCCCATTTTTTTGCACGTGAGAGATTGGGGGTTGGCCATTGAAGGGTCTTCAGGGTGAGAGAGCCTCTTATTCCCTTCTCTTCCCTGTTCTTTGCAAAGGGTACCTTCAAAACCTAACCCCTATTTGCCAGACCTACAGTGTCTGACCAGAAAGACAGAAATCCCTTCAACCATTTGCGATAGTTGAAGTGAATGTGAGGAATTGTAGTGCTGAGACAACAAGGCAATTGACCGCTACCACCTGTAGGCTATGGAGACAAAGGGAGGAGGTGGGATTCCCAGATTCCCAGGGCAAGGCTAATCTAGAAAGTGGACACCATGTTTGGCCTGTCCATTGAGAACGGGCCTGGAGGAGGAGCTGCTGCTGAAATGGAGAGGGAGAGATACTCCCAGCCCCTCCGACTAGGCAAACAGGCTTGAAGTCAGTGACCAGGAGCTAAGGTGATACTGCTCCTAGAGGAGCTCCTTTGAGACACAGAGCAGAATGCAGGAAGGCTGGGGATGGGTGGCTGGCTTCTTTTGCCAGGAGGAAATATGGAGGAAGTTTGCTTGTACATAGGGACCTTGGTCTCAGACTTTCCTGAGAGAAGGGGCTTGAATGAAGAACTGAAGTTATCGAAGAGTTCCTCAAGGCATCTCAGAGAGGGCCAAGTATGTGAGTCATTTGTATGTATGTATTAAGGAAGATCCTGGAAGGTATTATGATGCTTGGGTCAGTTCACAATGGAGAGTTGTTTCTCAACATAGCAAAACCATCCTTTAAAAAAAAAAAAAATATATATATATATAGATTGATTTTAGAGAGGAAGGGAAAGGGAGAGAAAGATAGAAACATCAATGAGAAAGAATCATTGATCAGCTGCTTCCTGCATGCCCCCTTCTGCTCTATCCACTGAGCCAAATTTGTGAGAGCAGCAAAACTATTTTGATGAAAATCCTTGGGGAGCTGTTAATTATGCCATCTCCAGGGTCTCAACCAGAGATCTTGAGTCAGAATCTCCAAGAGAGAAAAGGGAGGAGACCAGAATCAGCATTTTCAACAATATTCCCCAGCAGTCCTTCTATACTCTGCAGTTGGAGACCTGCTGCAAGTTCATGGTAGCCCTGGCTGGTGTGGCTCAGTTGGTTGGAGCATCATCTCATAGCCAAAAGGTTGAGGGTTCAGTTTCTGGTCAGAGCACATACCCAGGTTGCAGGTTCAATCTCTGGTCAAGGTGCTTCCATTGATATTTCTCTCTCCCTCTCCCTTCCTCTCTCTAAAAAATTGGTAAAAAAACTTATCCTCAGGTGAGGATTAAAAAAAAAACAAGGGAAAGAAAGTTCATGCTAGCACTTTGGGGACCTCTCCCCTCCAAGTTCCCCAGTTTGTTGGTAAGCTATGGATACAACCCAATATTACCATTCTCTACCTTGCAACAGTTTTCCTGGAGTGGGGGAGGATTTCCTATGGTGTGTTATATTGGTAAACTAGATTATTTTAAAAAGGGAAAAAGTGGTCAGATGTTGTTTTTCTCTTTCTGCTCCAATGTATTGTAATAGTGTGTGTGTGCGTGTGTGTGTGTGTGTGTGTGTGTGTGTGTGTGTGTGTGTAGGGGCATAGAGGGATGGGATAATGGCCCAACATCCCAAGAGAGGTTTGATTTGTGATCAAAGAACAATTGTGAGTTGAAGTGGTTATTAGGTATTCCTTACCCTGAGGGCTATTTCTTTTGTGTCAATTGCTTCTGTGATGTCTCTCTATGATAAAACCTGTTCGTTCTTTTTGAAAACCTATACTATGTCAATCACTTTGTATATGTTATTTCAGTTTCCTACAACAGCTCTGCTATGTAGGGATCAAATTTCCTCATTGCTATTAATAGTTGAGGGAACAAAGACATAATGAGGCAAAATAATTTGCCTAGAATCACAGAGCAAGAAAATGCAATATGTCTTCAAACATGGCTCAAGAAAATTATGAATCAGATTTATGTTTAAATACTCAAATGATTCCACTTCTGGCATAAGAGTGTGAAGACGTTCCCTTGTGAAACTGGTGAAAACTATATAAGAAGTTTACATCTCACCCTGGCTGGTGTGGCTCAGTTGGTTGGGCATCGTCCTGTGCATCAAAAGGTCACCAGTTCAATTCCCAGTTAGGACACATGCCTGGGTTGCAGGCTCCATTCCTGATAGGGGGGGAGTGCTGACCGATTTTCTTCTGTCACATAGATGTTTCTCTCTCTAAAAATCAATGAAAATATGTTTTAAAAATAAAAAGTTTACATATCTGGAAATGATCCCAAGAGTACCCAGTAAATAAACATTTATTGAATAAAAATCTACTAATATTCAGTAAGGAGAGTTAGAGAGTCTGATATTTGAACCAAGTCCCACTCCTTAGCTCAGTGAAATGAAGCTTCATTTTGCCTGCCACCTTTGGCAAGGTCTCCTTAAAGGCCCCCAACCTTTCGGAGAATTCTACTTACAAACTTTCCAACTAAACCTGTGCTTCCCCACAATTCCTCCCTCCAGATCTCAGTCAGGATGTCAGCATTTCCAATCCTGCTTCCTACTGCTTGTTCTGGGCAACTGAGACTAATGGGGTGGAGACTCCCTTCTACTATCCAGCCTGGGACACAATACCATGGAGAATACTGGGACCCACATAGCCCTTGATCGGGCTCATGGCTTTTTTTGTTGTTGTTGAGGGTGGGAGGTTCATGCTGACGAGACAAGCCAAGTGATTTGGAACTGCTCCTCCACAAAATGGTAGCTCAGATAGAGGCACACCATGTCTCTGTCCTACCCCCAGAGCCATGGTGCGGAGATTTTGCCTGAGCTGTAGAACAGAGCTCCAAATATATCAGAAACAGTGGAGGTTGTAGTGAAAGAAAATTTGGAGATTGATAGATTTATAGACTAAATTATAGGTTGACTAGTTTATTGGCAAGAAACAGGGAAAGATAATTTAGAAGAGCCCTCATGGGACCCGAAAATAATCTCAAACACTGACCTCAGCAACTGTCCCTTCAAAGGAAGTCTGTAAAAGAATGTATGTTCAGGGATTTTTAGAAGAAATAGGACAATCAGCCAGTCCTTAGTGCTGTTTAACAGCTGCATAGGGTCAAGGTGGGGAAAGGATCCTGAGAAAACCATTGTTACCCCAGGTTGACTGTGCTTACACCTCAGGCTTACTCCTGAGGAGAAAATATCAGAGGGTTTACACTATAGGGTGGAAGAGAATTAACTAAAATAATCTATTCAGTCACTAAACAAGTCAACAGGCAAGTAACAGTAACCAATCCCAGAAGAGAGTGTGCCAGAACCCAGAGTTGCTACAATATGATCTAAAATATTCACTTTCCAACAAAAGTGCTAAGACCTGCAGAAAAATGAAAAAGTCTGGCTTCTAAACTGAGGAAATAAATGGAAACCAAAAATGCCTGGGAAAGTGGACCAGAGTTAACAAAATTTAAGAATCTATTATAAATATGTTCAAAGAATTAAAGGAATGAGTGAAGGAAGTATGGTGAAAATGTCACCAAATAGAAATTGTCAATAAGTGAGAAAAATTATTAAAGAACAAAATGGAAATTCTAGATTTGAAATATACAGTAATTCAAACAAAAATTTTACTAGTAGATTTTCTCCTGAACTGACAGGAGAAAAAAATTAGTGAACCCAAAGATAGTAGAACACTACTAAAGTCCCAACACTTTTGTAATGGTAGTACCAAAAGAAGACAAAGCAAAGGCAGAAAAAACATTCAGAGAAATAATGGCTGCAATTTCCAAATGTGAAGAAAACTTTAATCTACACATTCAAGAAGCACATCAAACCCATAGTTTAAAAGGGCTTTAAAAACACATTATAGTAAAAATGCTGAAAGCCAAAAACAAGGAGAGAATCTTACAAGCTAGCAACAGACAAATGGCTTGTCCCTTTCAAGGCAACCCAACAGAATTAATAGCTAACTTTTCATCAGAAACAATGAAGGCCAGAGGCAATGGGACAATGTATTCAAAGAAAAAACTGTGCTTGAAGAAAACAAAACTGTCAATAAAAAATCCTCTATCCAGTAAAGCTATCTTTCAAAAATGAAGGCAAAATAAAGATATTCACAGATAAAAAAAATTGAGAGAATTTCTTGCTGGCAAACCTGATTTTGCAAGCACTAAAGGAAGTCTTCAGATGAAAGCAAGTAACTCAGGATAATTTAAATACACATAAAAAAAAAGACAAATTATCAGAAAAGGTAATTTATTATACTAGGTAAAAGACAGTATAAATGTAAATTTCTTTTCTATTATTTTCTTAACTTATTTAAAAAGCAATTGCAGCCCTGGCTGGGTGATTAAATTGGTTATAGCATCATCCTATACACCAAAAAAGGTTTCAGGTTCAATTCCCGCTCAGGCATATGCCTAGGTTGTGGGTTTCATCCCCTGTCAGGGCATGTACCAATTGATGTTTCTCACATCAATGTTTCTCTCTCTCTCTCTCTCTCTTTCTCTTTCTCTCTCTAAACCAATAAAAATATATACTCAGGTACTGATTGAAAAAAAAGCAATTGCATATAACAATAGGTATATAATGTATTGCTGAGCCTATAACATGTAGAAATGTAATATATTTGCCAACAATAGTACAACTGAGGCAAATTGGAGCAAAACTGTACAGAACTAAGGAAAGACTTCAAATCCTCAGGAATAAATGATAATAAAGATGGCTAATATAACAAAACTATAAATGCATACTTGTTTTTTCATCTCTTCACTTCTTTAAAAGACAGAATTATAAAAAGTAATTATAATAATCCATTGCCAGGTATGTAACATCATGAATGCAATGTCCTTCCTAATATATAAAAAGCCAGGGGCCATCACAACCAAAACAACCAGGCGGATGACTGAACATAGGCTGCATGAGGCAACAAGGCTAGCAGGAGGGTTACATAGCTCCCCTAACTGCTCCCCCTCCCAGGCCTAGTTGCTCCCAACTGCCCCTCCACTGGCCTGGTTGCCCCTAACTTCCCCGCATGGCAGCCTTCTATACCAGCCTGGTTGCCCTCAACTGCCCCCCCCCCTCCCCCGCTGGCCTCAGTTCAGTCGCATTTGATTTCAGAACCGCCCATGGGACAGGTTTGATCCCTGGTTGGGCATGTGCAGGTGGTAGCCAATCGATATTTCACTCTCACATTGATGTTTCTCTCTCTCTCTTTCTCTCTAAAATTCAATAAAATTATTTTTAAGTGCTTCTTATATTAATTAAGAAATGTATTGAAAGAAATGGCTTAAGTAATTGTGATGGCAGACTATGATTATGGCAGATCTGAAATCTGTGAGTCAGGTGGTCAGGAAGGGCAGAAGATGGCTGTGTAGTCCACAGGTAGAATTTTTTCTCAGGGAAATTTCAGCTGTGGTCTTTAAGCTTTTCAACTGATTGGATCAGGCCCACCAGATCATGGAGGCTAGTTCCCTAAGATCTGCATAGTAGATGAGAGTAAGATTTCTTAACAGGCTGTCAATGCTAATCACATCTGCAAAACCTTTGCACCCACACCAGATGAATCTTGAACCCAGTAAGTGGGGACTATAGCCTGGCCAAGTTGACACCTAAAACCATTGTCACATCTCTAAGCAAATTCTTGTTCCTAAATATTTGCTTTTGAGGTCAGCTTTTGGAATAAGCCAAACTAGAATGCCCCCCAGCACCACCTTCTTCCCCTGCTCAGCACGGAATTTGGTTTCACCTTAGAGGAGTGAAACTTATTTGGAACACAAGCAATTGCCCTGACTGCCTTCGCTCCCCAAGCCCTGTGGCTCCTGGGATCCTCACTCCGCATGTCCCACTCTTTCAAATCGGCTTTGCTCACCAGGGCAAGTTTGAAACATTGTTTTGGCTGCTTCAGCCTCTGAATCCACCCACAGCCAGTGTTTTCTGTCATCACCTTGGTTGAGTATCTCAGGACCCAAACAAAGACCACATCCTGAGTAGGAGTGTAGCGGTCTTCAGAAGGTATTTTCTCTGACCCCAGAACTGAATAGTTTGTAACAAAGCCTGAATTCAGACAGAAAAATAGCAGTTAAACATTCCACATGTTTTAAAACCATGTAAGATTATTATTACTGTTATTTACTGAATTCTAACAGCTGTAAATGAGGATCTCATATCATTAAAAACAGAAGGAGCAACTGAGTTGGGCAGGCCCACCTTTTCCTAAGACTTTTATAATTTCTGCTAAAACAACACAGCAGGAGCGTAGAGACTCAGAAGTGCTTGCAGGATGTGGCCAGGGATGGTAACACCCCTTTACCTGCTTTGCATGCCAGGCCATCTGAGTGTTTTTCATGGCCAACACATTTGATTTCAGAACCACCCTACCGTTTTGATTCCTAGTTTCAATTTGAGGAAACAGTCCCACTAAGCAGACCTGCAAGGAGCAGTCTCATACTGCCCTGTTGAAAGGAAACGAACTACCCTCCATCTTGTCCTATAGGGCTGGGCCCCCTGCCTAAACCCCCTCCCTTTTCTGGGAGGGGCCACAGGTGTGCCAGCAATGTCCTAGCTTCCCAACCACCACCCGAATGGACCAATGAAGCTCCAGGAACACAGCAAGGGTCCTAATTATGCTAAACCACAGAAAGACCCTAATTCAAGTGACCAATCTCTGTAACCCTTGTCACTTTCCTAAGCCCTCCCAATTATCCTACCCCATAAAGCTCATTGTTCCCACCCGGCTCGCTCTCTCGCCTCGATGCTGCGCCAGAAAGAGGCTGGGAGCCAAACCTGGGTTTGAATAAAGACTTTGTTTTTGCATCGGAAAAGGCTCCTTAGTGGTTGATTATTGGGAACCCCGAACTCTGGGCATAACAGTGCAAGGCTGGGACTTGAACCCGGGCCCTGCCTGATGCCAGCACATGCTACGCCTGGCTTCTGGCCATGTCTAACGCCACCTAGGAAACTGCTGCGGGTGCCCACACTCCCTGCACTTCATGGAGGGGCTCACTGGGGTCTCAGTGTTGCGCCTAAGGTCATTGTTGTCCGTGGCCAGGCTCAAGTAGAAGAGAATAATATTTGAAGAGAGAATCTGTCTGTAGGAAAACATCTGTCCTTCCCTATCACTTACAACACGTCATGGAAAGTAATAACCTTTGTGACGTGAACATAATGCCACCTACCATGTGGACTTGTCCTCATTTAGTTAAATGATTAATTTTCTTCACATCAACTTAAAATGAGCCATTTAAAAGAGCACTTTTCCCCTTGGAGCATTGCTCATTATCCTATCATTTTTGGTAATTAGATTGGAAGAAATGGCTCTGTAGCTGACTTTAATGTAGTATCTAATTATGTCTGACCTGGGCTGTGGGCTGTGATAGGTAAGTACATGAACTGTGTCCTGCCCAGCTCAGCGGCCCAAGGATCTGGCCAACACCCCCCGCCTGAGCCACCCTCCGCCTGGGTTCTCTCTCAGCCCGGGGTCACCCTCCCTCCCTAGGCCAGCCGGGTCCCTTCTCCTGCTCAGCCTCGAGGGTAACAGAGGAAACCTTGTATTTTGGATGCACAGTCACTATTTTGACAAGGAACTCAGAACAAGTCAATGAAGCAGGTGGCATTTGCATTTTGCCAATTGCAGCTGGGAAGGTCTCTCTGCTGGCATTCCCATTCGCAGCGTTAAGTTCGCTCTTGGCCATGGCAATGTGCTTTGGCTGCTGCTCAAAAAGAAGACTCTTCACAACCAGGAGCCATGTTTCAGCCAATTTGGGAAGTCAGGTCAGTAGGACAGCTTTTGTTTTTGAATTTGTGAGCAAGAAATATTTTAAAATAGGTTTTATTGACTTTAGAGAGATAGAAAGGGAGAGGGAGAGAGATAAACATCGATGAGAGAAAAAATGTGAATCTGCTGCCTCTTGCACCTTGCCCTGCATGTCACTACTGGGCTTCCAGCCGCAGCCTGGCCTGTGCCCTGACTGGAATGGAGCTGTAACTCCTGGTTCATGGGTTCATGGGTCCATGCTCAGCCACGGAGCCACACCAGCAGGGCACAAATTTTTAATTTTTTAAATCTATTGCTGTTACTAAAATTAGTTTCAATTTTTGATTTTTTCCCTTCTTTTTCTTTTGCATGTATCATTCTCATTGGGATTTGTAACAATTTTTTCTTCTTGCATGTCATACTTGGGAAATAAATGAAAGTAGAATCCACTATCCCTTCTCTGCAAGTCTGAAAAGTTCTGAAAACTTTTTTTTTTTTATTTGGCACTGACACCTGCCCTTACCTCAGGTCATTTTGGCTAAACTTGGACTGTACCTGCCAGTGCCATTGACTCATGCAGGCAGTTGGTCCTGCTTCTGTGAAGTTCACCAGTCCCACTGTGAAAACATTACTGTGTGAGTATCACGTGCTGCCTGGGACTGCTAGGTAGGGTCCCACATGGTCTACTAAATGTGCCCTTGCTATCATCTGGTTCCCTGCGGGGGCCCCAGAAAAGAGCTGTGAACTTGGACTGAAGATGGCATTAATAACTACAAGTTACTGATCCTTCAGTGTCCCAGGCACTTTACATGTGTTGTTATTTTGACTCTTAATGGTCACTCATTTTTTAGATTATTCTTCTTTAACAGATAAGAAAACTGAAGTTCAGAAACATGATTTGCCCAAGGACACATAGATAACATATTTATCAATATTTATGAATATTCTTTTGGATACATAAGGTATTATTATAATATTTAGTTTTCTTGGCAAGCTAAGTGGAATTTAATGAATATCGGGAATGTCTAAATGAGAGACTGATTTATGCAAATCATTTGTTGTTTGTACCTTACCTTTTGCCACATCCTGGTGAAGCATCCATCTTATATAAAAACCGCTATTTAAAATTTTAACCCTGCTATTTTGGCTTCTGTGAGTACTTGCTTGCTTAAATAATAAGGAAAATAAGACTATTCCAGAGAAGCCATGAACATTCTCCAGATGAAGTTAACAGTGCTGGCTCCAAGCCAAGCCTTTGGTTGAGGTTGCGAAGGGGACCGGAAACACCCATTTTTGGGAGACAAAGAAGGTAAAAACATATAAATAGGGAAAGTTCCTCTATGTTGGGGCCCAGAACTTGAGAGACATTTTCCTCTGGACCCATGTGTAATAATAATGATGATGATGATGATGATGATGATGACCCGTGTGTAATAATGATGATGATAATGATGATGATGATGATGACCTGTGTGTAATAATAATAATAATGATGATGATGATGATGATAATAATAATAATAATAATAATAATAATAAATGTAACTCCATCTCTCTAAGCATTGCTTGGTTTTTCTTTGGTTTTCACTGGCCTATACAAACATTGCCTCATTAGGGGCTCAGAGCTAATAGTCAAGGAGTACATGAAGCCAGAACCATGTGTTTTGCACATTTTACTCTCACAACAGCCCTATGGACTATCTCTGTACCCTGACCCTATTTTACAGACAAGAATACTGAGGCTGAGAGACATTATCTAGCTTTGAGGCCAAGCTGAGACCAGAGCCTGTTCTTCTGATATCTAGGCTGAACAACCACTCTCATCAACACACTCTAAAGCTAAGAAGTTTTTAAAATTCACCAAGATACAAGAAAAGAATTAAATCATAGCCAATGTGGCCCACAGCAAAAGAGAACTTTCTAACCACAGGCCCATAAATCTCCTAACCCTAGGTGGGGTCTCTTCTTTGGTGTGTTGAGACTGAGGACCTGGGGTATTGCAGCCCAAGCTGAGGGCAGCAGCATCCCTGGGGCATGGCTGCTTCCAGTCTCCAGCCTGCGCCAGCTTCAGAAAGGTGGGTCTGGTTCCTCGGTGGAATTAACAGACACTTTTTGAGTCATAGCCAGGCTCCAGGCCTGCTTTAGAGGGTGAAACAGACCAGGGAACACATCAGTCCTTGTTCTCAAGGAGCTTATGTTTAGGTGTAAGTCTCCCAGGCTACGTGATTTTTGTTTGACTGCGAGAGTAGCCAGACCTCCAACGCAGGCAGGTGATGCCAAAACAATAATGTGAGAGAGGCCAGGACAGGCATTGCCTGTTGTCAGCCGCTCCCCCAAGAAGAAAAAGCAGACTATGAATCCTCCACCCCGCCATCCCCCATTAAAGAGCTAGGAGTGCACCATGAGCTCAGGCTGCTCTCTCTCCTTACTTTTTGCTTTTAACTGGAAGCAAAACAAAACAAACATTCCCCCCTCCCCTTTTTGTTTCAATGGATGAAATTTTTTTCTTTACTTTTTTTTTTTCTTCACCCGAGGACATACTCACATGTTTAGAGAGAGGAAGAGAGAGAGAGAGAAACAATGATGTAAGAGAGAAACATCGATCGATTGATTGCCTTCCATAGGTGACCAGTTATGTGTGGGAATCGAACTGGCAACCTTTGGGTGCACTGGAAAGTGATCAACCAACCGAGTCACTGCAGCCAGATGGTGAATTTCTTTATATCTACTTAAGTAATACAAATTCTGCCACCATATTTTCCATAATATCTGCCTTCTGTGTAACTTTTATGTCATGCTATCAAGACTGCTGCTTGAGATACTTCGGCAAATAAATTATTCTCCACTCCACTTCTGCAAAAGAATCACACTGTCTGATGTGAAAATTATATGCACTTAGAGACGTGCTGATATGACAATGGTTTGAGAAGTAGAGAAAGTGGGGTAAAGCAACTCCAGGTGCTTTAGTCATTTGCACCAGCACCTGGTGACTCTGAAAGGGAGGGATACTTTACCAACTCTTTCGCCCCTAAGTGTTTGTGTTTTTTTTAAAATATATTTTTTGATTTTTTACAGAGAGGAAGGGAGAGGAATAGAAAGAAACATGGATGAGAGAGAGACATCGATCAGCTGCCTCCTGCACACCCCCTACTGGAGAAGTGCCCACAACCAAGGTACATGCCCCTGACCGGAATCGAACCTGGGACCTTTCAATCCTCAGGCCGACTCTTTATCCACTGAGCCAAACGAATTTTGGAGCCTCAAAGTGGTTTTTACTGGTAGTTTCAAAAGCCATTGACTTTTTTTGTTGTTCTTTTTAAAAAAATTTTTTTTAATTAATGTGTTACATGTATACATATCTTTCCATTGCCCCCGCCTCCCAAGCATACCCTAACCCCCCAGTGTCTTGTGTTCATTGGTTCATTTGGTTGATCTCTTATCTACCCCACCTCTCCTTAACCTTCCTGCTATAATTTGACAGTCTGTTTGATGCTTTACTGCCTCTGTATCTATCTTTTTGTTCATCAGTTTATAATATTCTTTATTATCCACAAATGAGTGAGATCATGTGGTGTTTCTCCTTCACTGACTGGCTTATTTCACTTAGCATAAGGCTCTCCAGTTCCATCCAGGTTGCTGCAAATGGTAAGAATTCCTTTTTTATGGCAGCATAGAATTCCATTGTGTAGATGTACTATAGTTTTCTGCTGAAGGGCACCTAGACTGTTTCCAAATTGTAGCTATTATAAATTGTGCTGTTATGAAGGATCATATCGCTACATCATAAAAGCCATATATGATAAACCCACAGCTAACATCATACTCAATGGGCAAAAACTAAAACCATTTCCCCTAAGAACAGGAACAAGACAGGGATGCCCACTCTCACCACTCCTGTTTGACATACTAGCCATTGCAATTAGACAAGAAGAAATAAAAGGCATCCAAATTGGAAAAGAAGTAAAGCTATTCTTATTTGCAGATGACATGATACTACCATTGACTTTTAAAAATCTGATGGGGGCGTTTCTAAATGCAAAATGTGACCTTTTACAAATATTAAGTGGCTACGCATTACTAGTGGAGATGGGCATGGCATTAGGGAATCCTCATTTATTCATTCATGCACACCTCCAACCACTGTTTATGGAATACCCAGTGCTAGATATTCCCAGAGAATGGAACAAATGGAGTGTCTGCCCTCTTAGAGTTGTGAGAACTTAAGACAGTGAAGGTCTATTAGCAAAGAACGCTTGGAATCTATTCTAGATGGGGCATGTTAATGTAAAAAAAAATTGAAACCTGTGAAGAATTTTTGTGAGTTTATTTGAGCCAAACTGTCAACAGATGCCCCAAAGCAGAATCTCAACGAATTGAGATAATGCTCAGAGAGTGACGGGTTACATCTGTATTTATACACTCCAATCAAAGGAGGGACCTAAGTGGGTGCCATGAAATTCATTGGTGATGGATTAAGGAGGTAGGATAAAAGCAAAGCGATGGGAAACCCCTGGGATTGGATAAAAAGTAAAATGATGGAATGTACTTAGGTGGGCACAGGAACAATTAACATGATAATGAAGGAATTTGTGGCATCTGTCCAGGCGCCCAGCACATTTAGTTGTGCCCCATGGCTCTAGAAAAAGAGAAGTTACAAGGATATATTGTCATAGATGCAAAAAGATAGGATCAGTTAAAGTAAAGGTTGACCTTGTCTGTGAAGATATCAACATAGGACAGTGGTTGGCAAACTTATTAGTCAACAGAGCCATATATCAACAGTACAATGACTGAAATTTCTTTTGAGAGCCAAATTTTTTAAACTTAAACTTTTTCTAACGCCACTTCTTCAAAACAGACTCGCCTAGACCATGGTATTTTGTGGAAGAGGCACACTCAAGGGGCCACAGAGCCACATGTGGCTCGTGAGCCGCAGTTTGCCGACCACAGGCCTAATGTGTAACTGCCCACCATAACTAGTCATATTCATGTTCACCCTTAGAATCGTCTGGGGAGCTTAAAAACATTTTGAGGCCCAGAGGGCACTCCAAGCCAATTTAATCTGAACCTCTGGGGTGGGGCTCAGACCTAGATGGCTTGTCAGGGTTTCTGGGTGGAACAGAGGGATCTGTGTGTCAAGCCACCAGAAGGCAGCTGGTGGTAAGTGCTCTAAGCCCTGAGGGAGGGTGTTGGGAAGCTCTTCAGCATGGAGGAAGGAGGGGGTGGGGCATGGAGAACCCACTCCAGGTGCCTGGGGACGAGGGATTCCTGAGTTGCAGAGCTTTCTTTTCTAAACATTTAATATTGACCTAATTATGACTTACAGATAAGTCACAGAATGTACGCTTCACCCAACTCAATTATCCCAATTTCTCTGTCTCTCTCCACATACATGTTACATAACATATACACACATATGCACATCTGTATTTCCCCTTCTCCAAACCATTCAGAGGAGTTGTGAACATGATTCCCTTTTAAATTAGCACATATTTTATACAGCCACAGTGCACACATCAAAATCAGGCTGTTAACATTGATACAATACTGCTATCTAATCTGCAGATTTAATGCAGATCTCACCAATAATCTCAATACTATATACTAATAAAAGCCTACATGGCCCTTGAGCCAACAGGCAATGCCCTCACGTCATCACAAGATGCTTGCTCCCACACTGTCACAAGATGGCCACCACAAGATTGCCACCCCCACATTGTTACAAGATAGTCACCACAAGATGGCCAGCAGGGGAGGGCAGTTGGGGGGACCAGTCCTGCATTGGAAGACAGTTGGGGGCAAGATCAGGCTGGCAGGGAAGGGCAGTTGGAAGCAATAGGGCCTGCAGGGAAGGGCAGTTGGGAGAAAGGGAGCAGTTAGGCTTCAATCAGGCAGGCAGGGGAATGGTTAAGGGGTGATCAAGCTGGCAGGCAAAAACAGTTAGGGGCAATCAGGCAGGAGGCAGGTGAGTGGTTAGGAGCCAGCTGTCCTGGATTGTGAGAGAGATGTCTGGCTTCTGTTTTAGGCCTGATCTCTGTGGTCAGACATCCACCGAGGGATCCCAGATTGGAGAGAGTGCAGGCTGGGCTGAGGGACACCCTCCCTGTGCATAAGTTTCATGCACTGGGCCTCTAGTTTTTTATAATAAAGAAAGCTCCCAAATCATGTATTGCACACCTGCCTCCTGCACACTACACACTGGGTATTCAGCCTGAAACCCAGGCATGTACCCTGACCTGAAATTGAATCATGACCTCTTGTGCATAGGTCAATATTCAACCACAAAGCCACATGGTTGGGCTCTCTTTGGTCTTTGGTCTTTAACTGGAACAGTTCCTTAGTCTTTCATTGTGCTTCATGACACTGACAGTTTTGATGTATACAGGATGCATGGATAAGTGCTTTTCAGTGGGTTGTCTGGTGTATCTGCATGAATGGAATCAGATTATTCAGTTATGGCTGAGGTCACAGAGTTGAGACTGGGTCCTTCCCAGGGCACCTATCCCCAGGTGACATTAGCCTTGGTCATCTGGTTGAGATGCTCTTCACTAGGCTTCTCCATGGCAAGGTTCTGTCTCACCTTCACTAATTAGTTCTGTTGTGATAAGGTGCTCTGGGACTGTACAAATATTATGTTAGTCCTCAAACTTTCACCTACCTGTCCTCATACATGTTGGTCCTGACAGACCCAGTTATTATGGTGGTCATCAAATGGTCATTTTCTAATTCCATCCCTTTCATATTGTGGAGGGGCAAGGACCAGACTGCGTTCCCCCCATAAGGAGTCGAATTAAGGTCAGGGTGACCTCAGGCCTGGAGGCAGTAAAACCAGGAACTGGTGGTTTTCGTACACAAACACCAGGTACCTAAGGCACACCCAGCTCTGAGGAACCACAGGGTCGTACAAACCACCCCTAGGAAGGACATCTGCATTCCAAGCTGCTTGCTTAATCAGAGTTTAGATAAAGAGTAATGCTTAGCCAAGTCCTCCTGCGCTGAGGATAAAAGGCATTTGCTGTGGAAGTTCAGGGCTCTCGTGCTTCCCTGCTGTGTCAGTGGAACCGTGAGCCCGGACTCGAGTTCGTAATAAAGGCTTCCTAAATTTTCCAATTGGCTGTCTGGTGGTCGTCTTTCTCGGGTGGGTTCGAGTCCCACCTGGGTCGCCCCACAACAATATTATTATTAGTTGGCTTTGTTATAAGAAAGAGTTTTCCCTTTTTATTTATTAGCATAAATTCACAATTAGTAGTTTATTCCATGTGTTGTACTTGTTTACTATTTAATGTCCCAGTGATTGCAGCTACCTGTCATGGGATCCCAGCCGCCAGCTCCTGGTCTGGGACATATCTCCAGAGTCTGGGCTTCCGTCCTTCCTGGGACAGTGCAGTCCCCAAGCTAAGAGCTCCCCTTGGGCCACCAACCTGTGGGGGCGGCACTGCATGGGCGGCTCCCACAGGTTAACACTGTCACAAGGAGAACGTTAATGTACATTCCTGGTGAGACAGTTGCCACTGGCTTTCTAGAACAGAAGGTGCTGCATGTGACTTTCAACAATGGACATTTTCCCAAACAGCACACAAAAGTGAAGTCTGGAGGAATTCAGTTATGTTTAAAAACACAGTTGTCTTGTCTACACCTAACTCCATACCAATGTTAAAGCAAGTTTCATTTATGGACTCTTCATAAATTCCCATAAGATTTTAAGTTACTTCCCATAGAAACAGCAACTTTTATTGCCATTTCAGTTTTTCAAATGAGTCCTCTTTTAACAAATAACAGTGCTATTAAAATAGCACTAAAAATGTATTCATACACCGAAAGAGAGAGAGAGAGAGAGAGAGAGAGAGAGAGAGAGAGAGAGAGGGAGAGAGATATCTTAGTTTCTTGATTCTAGAACTTTCCCAAGGATGATTTCACTCCAGGGAACATGTGACAAAGCCTGAGGACTTTTCTTTATTGCCACAAGAAAATGATGGGGAGATGGGGAGGAGGGAGTTGTTACCAGGTAGAGACTGGGGATGCTGCTAAACATCCTACATGCAGGACAGTCCCCATCTCCCCCAACCCCACACCCCAAGAGATCGGCCCAGATGTGAGGAACCTGCTCCCCAGGAACTAGCCATCCCTTCCCATGATGTGCTTGGCAGAACACAAGCCCAAGGCGCACTCTCATATAGGGGCTGCAGTTAGGTGGAAATGTTGCATCTGTGGCTCAGCCGTGAGGATTCACAACACACCTAAGTATATTAAAGGCTTGAGAGATGTTTAGTCAACCCCTGGAAAATAAAGAAAAGTTTTTGAACTAAGTGCACACCAAATAAACTTGCCTCTGGAACCCTTTTCTTGTGGCTACTTCATGAGAGGCTGACCTAGTCTCTGTTCTAGGAAGACACACCTGTCCACTCCCTATTGAGTTCCACAAGCTAGCTTGTGCCCGGGGAATGGCAGGGAAGGCTGGGAGGGGAGAGTGCTTGAATTCCTATGGAAGATTCTCAGTAGATTTGGTTGTCACTAATGCAGTCTCTTTATATCTATTTCATGGAAATGTCTAGAGGACAGGTGTGGCAGGAATGATGTAGTTTTAATAGTACTGTAATGGTATTCTTTCTCTCATTATTCACAGGCTTTAATTACAGGTTTTAATTGTCATGAACTAAATTGTGCCTTCCCCTTCCTCTCCTTACTTCCCCCAATTCATAGATAAAGACTTAACTCTAAATCAGTATCTCTCTAGAGACAGGGCCCCTAAGGCAGTCATTAAGATAAAATGGGGCCCTAATCCCACAGAATTGGTATACTTGTGAAAAGAGAGAGGCCTCAGATCTCTGTGTGCATGTGTATGAAAGAAAGGCCTTGTGAGGCCATAGTGAAGCAAAGCCTCACCAGAAATTAACCCTGTTGTACCTTGATTTTGGACTTCCAGCTCCCAGAGGTGTGAGAAATAAATGTCTGTTACTTAAGCCAGTTGTGTTTCTTTTTTTTGTTACAGCAGCCCAAGCAGACTAAGACACTAGTAAATAGTGATGTAATTGAAGTCAGGTATTTAAAAATTGATGAAACTCTGTTGTGAGGTCAAGTGCACAAAGGCAGGTATTTATCTAGATATTTTTTTTTTTCAAATTTGAAGTTCAGCTCTTGAATATGTCTAATCAGGTTACAGATAGAAGCAAAGATACCTGTACAAGACTAACTTTAACCTGCAGATGACAGCTGATCTGTGTTCTAGATCTTATCAGACATATAGGAGAACTTGGTACAGTTTTCTTTTAGTTTTAGAGGCTGCCCATTGCCACTCTTTACCCTTCTCCCTTCTTTCTAAGTAATGGAATCCCAATCTGCTGCAGGTGGCAGTGTACCCAACAGGAAGACAGTGTTTCAGTTTACTTCTGGTTAGGGTGCTTATGGGACATGGAAGTGCTGTGAAGAACTTTTGGGGAAACTGTGGAAAAAGTGGGTGCATCTGGAAGATGCACTCCTTTGTCTTTCCCTCTTTTAGTCACTGCTCCTCTGGAATGCACATGTGGCAGCTGGTACTCCAGCAGCCATCTTTGGCCATAAGTGACTCTAAGAACACAAGCCCCTCAGACACAGCAAAGCAGAAAGGCAGCAGCTGGCAAGTCTGATAATACACAAATTCACCATAAAATACCAAGCCTTGGATTTCTCTTATTTATGTGGAAAAAAACAATACACCTCTAACTTGTTTAGCCTGGGCTGCATCACCTTGCTCTCATTGTCTCTGATATTAGGAAGGTGGTGCCTTTATACTGTGGCTAATCTCTGGGTTAGCATCCCTGGAATGTTTTCTATCAGCTCTGTAAACAATTCTTTGCTTTAAATATTCTTTTTCTTTTTCTAAAACGAATCTTTCTTGTTGAACAGCCATCTTGTATTACAGATGTACCCCTTTTTACCACCCTTTGGCCCCCTCCACCTGATTTTCATCCCACCCCAGGCCTTTACCACCCTATTATCTGTGTCCATAGATAATACTATATGCATATTAGTTCTTTGGTTAATCTCTTCCTGCCCCCTACCTCCCCTTCCTGCTAATATTCATCAGTCTATTCTATGTTTCCATGCCTCTGGTTCTATTTTAGCCATCAGTTTATTTTGTTCATTAGATTACTTGTTCATTTATTTTTATCTTTAGATTCAATTATTGATAGATATGTATTTATTGCCTTTTTGTTGTTGTTGTTGTTCTTCTTCTTCCTCCTCCTCCTCCTCCCCCTTTCCCCCCTTCTCCTCCTCTTCCTCTTCCCTCCTCCTCCTCCTCCTCCTCCTCCTCCTTCTCCTCTTTCTCCTCCTCCTCCTCCTCCTCCTTCTTCTTCTTCTTCTTCTTCTTCTTCTTCTTCTTCTTCTTCTTCTCTTTTCTTCTTCTTTTCACTACCCTTCAACATTTCAAGTAATACTAGTGTGGTAGTGATGAACTTCTTTAGCTTTTTATTGTCTGTGAAATACTTTATCTGACCTTTAATTCTAAATGACTAGAGGCCTGGTGCACAAATTTGTGCACCAGTGTGGTCCCTTGGCCTGGCCTGTGGGATCAGGCCAAAACTGCCTTTCTGACATCTCCTGAGGGGTTTTAGATTGTGAGAGGGCACAGGGCAGGCCGAAGGACTCCACCAGTGCACAATTGGGGCTGGGCAGGGATGTGGAAGATTGACCAGCAGGGGAGGGACCACAGGAGGGTTCCAGGGTATGTCTGGCCTGTCTCACTCAGTCTTTATTGGCTGAACCCCAGCAGCAAGCTCACTTACTGGTCAGTGCATCTTCCCCTGGTGGTCAGTGCAAGTCATAGCGAGCGTTGAGTGGCCTTAGTATATCATTAGCATATTATGCTTTTATTGGTTGAACGGCTGACCAGACCACTGGACACTTAGTGTATTAGGCTTTTATTATACAGGACAATCCTTTTGTAGGTGCTTGCTTTTTATCACTTTGAATATTTCTTACCACTCCCTTCTGGCCTGCAAAGTTTCTGTTGAGAAGTCAGATAACAGTCAAATGGGCCCTCTCTTGTAGGTAACTAACTGCTTTTCTCTTGCTGTTTTTAAGATTCTCTCTTTGTCTTTAACCTTTGGCATTTTAACTATGATGTGTCTTAGTGTGGGCTTCTCTGGGTTCCTCTTGTTTGGGACTTTCTGCACTTTCTGGACTATTTCTTTAATCAGATAGGAAAAGTTTTCTGTCATTCTTTCTTCAAATAGGTTTTTTAATCTCTTGTCCTTCTGGCAGTCCCATAATGCGAATGTTGGTATGCTTGAAGTTGTTCCAGCGGGTCCTTACACTATCTTCATAATTTTGTTCTGATTATGTGTGTTTTTGCTTCCTCATATTCCAAATTATTGATTTGTTTCTTAGAATCATCTACTCTACTATTGAATACCTGTAAATTATTCTTTATTTCAGTTAGTATATGCTTAATTTCTGACTGGTCCTTTTTTGGAAATTCTCACTAAGATCCTTGAAAGTCTTCCTAAGTACATTGAAGCTCTTCTTAAGATCCTTGAGTATTCTTATATCTATTATCTTGAACGCTGTATTTAGTAGTTTTTTGCTTTTATTTATTTATTAATTTTAAAAAAATATTTTATTGATTTTTTTACAGAGAGGAAGGGAGAGAAATAGAGAGTTAGAAACATCAATGAGAGAGAAACATCTATCAGCCACCTCCTGCACACTCCCCACTGGAGATGTGCCTGCAATCAAGGCACATGCCCTTGACCGGAATTGAACCTGGGACCTTTCAGTCCCTAGGCCAACGCTCTATCAAGCGGGCATTGGCAGTTTTTTGCTTTTATTTTACTTACTTTTTTTCTGGAGATTTCTTCTGTTCTTTCATTTGTGACATGTTTCTTTATCTCCACATTTTGTCTGCTTCCCTGTGTTTATTTGTATTTATTACATAGAACTGCTATGTCTCCTAGAATTGGTAGAGTGGCTTGTGTAGCAGGTTTCCTGTAGGGCCCAGTGTCTCTGCCTCCCCAGTCACCTGAGCTGGGCTCTCTAGATGCACTCCTGTGTGTATAGTCTTGTTGTAGTTGAGTTTTGATTGCTATTGGTGTCACTGGCAGGAGTTGACCTCCATGCCAATTGTCTGTGGGGACCAGCTGTGACTATAGTGGAAGAGCTGCTGTGCAGGAGACACTCCTTTGGTGCTCACTGAGTCTTCCCCTTGAATATATCACTTGTGGATGTGTAGAGTTGTATTATGGTGTCTACCAGGTGCATTGGCTCTGAGACCTCATGGGAGGTGCAAAGTCAGCCACTGCCTGGGGTCACCTAGCAGGAATTACAGAGCAATATGCAGATGGCTACTGCTTGTGTTGGGCTTGGAAGTGCCCAGGCAAAAATCAACCTGCAAAGCAAAGCGGGCTTCTGCTAGAGCTAGGTTTTGTTAATGCCAGTTGCTGCTTGTTTGAGAGATTTTAGGGAAATCTGAAGCCTGAGCCAGGACAGACCATTCATATGGAAAAGTTGCTGCAAACAGCTTGGGTGGGCCTGAAAATTGGATTGGGTGGGATCACAGGGAATCAGCAGGGCAGAGCATACAGTGTGAGCCAGTTTATGGAGACTCACATATGGTTACCAGTCAGTTCTGCAACAGGGGAGGTCTCAGTAGAGAAACAAAGACCCCTGTGAGCACCCCTGTCTGGGAGAATACCCTCGAGTTCTTGTTCTGATGCCAGGCAATCCAGTTCCTCCTCATAGGTCCCTGGATCCCCAAAAGCCTCTACCCCAGTACTGGAGTTCAGAGGCAGTGAGACTGTTTAAGTTCATGTGCAGGCCCTTTAAGAGGAAGTGCCTGGGTCTCCAATAGCCTCTGTTTCACTCAGCCATAATACCTGTTGGTTTTTATAGCCTGAAGTTACATAGGCTACTCTTCCCAGCTCTGGAACCCTGGGCTGGGGGTCTGGTGTGGGGCTGGGATCCCTTTGGCCTCACAGGAGGTATCTTGTGAGGAAGCCAAGATACCCCTCCCAATTAAAAAAAAAACAACCACCACCACACATGGTGTGGGATCAGCCCATTGCATGCCTCCACCACTCCTAGAAGTCTCAAGGTATTTTCTTCTTAGCTTCTCTAGTTGTAGGATTTCTATTCTACCAGGTTTCAGGTGGTTATGAATGATGGTTGTTCTTTACTTTAGTTGTAAATGTGATGTGGTTGTGGAAGGTCGGGTGCAATGGCCATGTGGTTCTTGCTCCTAATTTTTTTCCAATATAAATAGCCAAAGTGGTTTTTGTTTTCATGAGTGACACAAAAGGAAGTCACCTGGGACTGCAGGAGGTACCACATGTGGAGAGTGAGGCCTAGAACAGCTCATAGGGAGGAAAGCCGAGTTGAGAGAGAAAGAAAAAGACAAAGAAAGATTGCGTCCTGACAGTGCTTGAGCTCCTTGACACAGCTATGTCTGAAGGCCCTGGACTTTTCATAGGTGTTAGCCAATGAATCCCATTTTCTCCCCTTTTTGTTGTTGAGCTGGTTTGAGTTGGGTTCATGTCACTGCAGTTGAGAGTCTTAATCACAGCTAGCAGTCTATGTCTGGTTAATGGGGAACAAATAGGGAGAAAGAATAGGGCAGTGTGGCATAGTGGAGAAAGTTCTAGAATGGAGAGAGAGCCCTGGTTGTCATCCCACCTCTGTGAACATCTATGGATTTGTCTTGGTGGGTGTTGCTTAGCCCCTTTGAAAAAACGTCCTCAGATTCTAAAAATAAGAGGTTAAGTGCCTGGTCTCTGGGGTTAGCAGCCTGGATTCTAGCCCCCAAATGTATGTCTTTGGACAGATTCAAGTTAAACCCCAGTTTCTTAGTGTCTGAAAAGGGTAAATGTTTTAGAAATGTTGGGAGAATAGAATGAGATTATGCATGTCTAGCATACAGCACTCAATTATATGTTAAACAGCACTATATTATCCGGCACATACTGTGTGCCACAAAGCGAGCTGTGGTGAGGTTGCCAATGTGGTCCGTGATTATTATGAAGGCCACTGTGATGTTGGCAGTGATGCTATGCTAACTACTTGGTAGAGAGCCAGACATGAGAGACATCACAGGGAGATTAGTGCTCTTGGCAGAGGAATGAGGAGGGGAGTCTCTGTTACAAGGCTCTAAACTAGACAACATGGTCCCTGGGCCTCTTCCCACCACAGGTCACTATCTCCGTGGCTGAGAGTATGTCTAAAAGCTGGACAATGAGAGCTACATCAATTAGGTTTTTTTTTTTTTTCTCCATGGTGTTTTGCTGTTAGTTTGGCCACATAAAATAATCTTAGAGAGGAGACTACTTGGTAGAGAGCCAGATTTGCATGTCTAGCATACAGCACTCAATTATATTTGGCCACATAAAATAATGTTAAAGAGGAGAACATCTGGGCTACAAGGACAGCATTGGGCATTAGACCAAGTTGTCTGTGAATCCTTCTCCTATCAGTACCAACCAGGGGACTTGGAGGTGTGACTTACCAGTTGAGCCTTAGTTTCCTCTTCTGAAAAAGGGGGATCATGATTCTTAATTCCCTGTCTTGAGAGATTGTACATACAGTTGGGATATAATGAACTTTCAAAAATGGGAGCTATTAATATTGTAGTGAATGACAGTAAGGAATGGCAGAATTGCATCTTGGGTTTATATTACCCATTCTGAAAACAAATTCACCTCTCAGACTGCCAATGGCATAAGCACAGTCCAACAGCAGGAACAGAAGTTACACCCATGAGGTAGCATATTCCATCATGAGATAAAATTTTGCTTTTCATCTGAACAGATTTTTTATTAAAATTATAAGGTTGGTGATGCAAACCACATGATTAATTTCTTCACATAAAAAGGCTCAAATACTATAATCCATGCATGAAGATGTTTGAAATGATATCATTTTATCATCCAAATTAGCTTTGTGAGTCCCTTGCAGAAACCCAAAGAAAAAAAGATCTCTTTTTTCATGCCACAGAGATCAGCAGAAAACATTATAAATATCTTTAAAAGTTGAATGAAGCTCCATTGTGAATAGGAAATAGTATGGGCAATAAATAAATGTTAATCCAATTTCATAAAAACAATAAAGGTAACTGGCAGAAATACTGACCCAACTAGTCACTCAGAAATAAATTTATGGTTATCTTAACCACCTTGGCATGTCCCATTTAGTTGATTCATTGCAGAGCTACAGCTTTGGAAGCTACTGCACCCTGCACTGTATGTCATTGTCTTGTTATAGTTCTGGTTTAGTTAGAGTATTGGCTAACAATGCTTGGAACTGTAGGACAATGGCCACCCTCGGTATACCCTTCATTCATTCTCCTGGGAAAACCTCGTTGCCCAGCAAAGCAATATATAGAATGTGCAAATATCATGCTTTGGAAATAGTCCTTCAAACCTGGATTCCATGGCTAATTGCATTGTTTCACC
Organism: Lasiurus cinereus; assembly: GCA_011751065.1. Taxonomy (NCBI): domain Eukaryota; kingdom Metazoa; phylum Chordata; class Mammalia; order Chiroptera; family Vespertilionidae; genus Lasiurus; species Lasiurus cinereus. Next base: position 368,552 of record JAAGEH010000020.1, read on the forward strand.
CAGATTTCGTTAGCATTTGTGCTCTGTGCTTCGTAAGCACTGGGCAGCTTGGGAATTACCTTGGTTCCCTCCTGATTATGTCTCTCTAGCTTTCCCTTCACGATGGCTAGACCAGAGGGCAAATAGGTTCCTACTTGCACAACATCTCTGATTGATTGATTGTGTCTGTTAGACTGCTTATATGGAGAAGGATTCTGCTGCCTTGTGTGGGCTCAGTGGGTAATAGTGCTGTAGTTGATTAGTGATGTCTGCCACAGGTATAGGAGTATTGGAGTGCATGCATTCATGGCCTACTAGGAAATCTGATAATGCACTCAGATGTGACAGGAGGGTATGGTATGGTCTGCCAACAAACCTTTGATGTTTCTTTCCTGTTGCACTAGTGCAGAGTAGAGACTAGAATGGTTGCAGCATTAGAGTTATATAAGGGTCCTTTTAATCATTAGATGAGGTGCTAGCCCCTTGTTCTCCCCTAAAATATTATGCAGGCCCAACTGCCAGGTCCACAGTGGCTCCTACTAGGAAATCTCAAGCTTGTCTTCACTACAACTTCCATACAATGGCCACTGAAGACCAGTGAGGTGGTGAGGCCAATTACAAGAATTAGATAGTGACTTTGAAGATGCTAAAATGTGTGGCTCCAGATATAGAAGCGGGGGATACAGAGAAGAGCTATTATGATGACAGGCATTTTATTCATTACTTCATTTATCCCTTTTAAGGATTCTATAAGTTAGGGTTCCTCAGCCTCCACTTTTTCAGGCATAGAAATGGGAGCTCAGAGTGGCTGAGTTATGTTCCTAGGTCATACAGCTGGTAGTATGTGCTGAAACTGGAAGTCAAATGTAGGCCAGTGTGACCTCTGAATCTGGGCTCTCTCCTTCTTGAGTCACCCACCACTATATTAACCTCTGAGATTCTCATCCCTAGAGGCTGACAGCCACAGACATTCTAAGCCACAAGGCTGCAGAAGTCAGTAACATCAATTCAATTCAGCAGCCAAATTAGGGGAGAATCACTACCAGAATGTCTGCTTCCTGCTCTCCAGGGAACCTCCAGCCCTGGAGTCTCCAGTTTTCTCTTCTTGAAGAGAGGGGAATGTCACAATCTTCTCCTCATCCCATAACTTTGAGTTAGTGAAGAAAGGCTCATTACTGCAACTAATAACCCCCCCCCCCCCCCCAATTTAATGGCTTAGCAGAATGAAGGCTTATTTCTCAGTCCAATGCTGGTTACCCTAGCAGAACTGGGAAGTGGGATCTGCCCCATTCGGTCATTCAGGGACCCAAGACCTTTCCACTCTTGTTTCTACCATCTCTTGGGGTCTCAGATTCCTTCCCTGAACTGTCTATCAGATGGGGGAACAGAGCACAAAGGATGACATAGGAGATCTGCCAGGAGCCAGTCCATTGTGGCTGCCCATATCTCAATGGCCAGGTCCAGTCACACAATCATATGTCTGTGCAGGGGATACTAGGAAATATGGTCTAATTATGTCTTTAGACAGAAAGAAGACGGAATTTGGTGAACTCATAGCATTTCTGTCTCAACCTTCATATAAGATGGACACATCTCGATGTTAAGAAAAACAAATCAACACCAAAGGGGGTAGCACCAGCCCAGATGTATTTGTTTATTTAATCTTGAAGAGGGGAATGTTCCAACTCACTATATAGGTCATTGCTTCTCAAAATATGGTCTACAGTCTCCTGAAGGTGTGTGGCAGGAACCAAAGGGCACCTGTACCCACCAGGTTAAATTACATTGTCATGTCAGTACAGCAATTTAACTTGAAGTTTTAAGGGAACTAAAAATGTTAAATTTGATTTTCTTAAAAGGTTTAGACATAATTATACCCAAAGGAAGTAGAGTTATTCCTCAGGTTAATAGTTATGTAGCCCTGCCAGGTAACTCAGTTGGTTACAGCATCATCCCAAAACATCTGGGTTGCAGGTTGTATTCTCAGTCAGGGCACATAATACAAAAATCAACCAATAAATAAGTGGAACAATAAATTCATGTTTCTCTCTCTCTAAAATAAATCAATGAAAAAAATTTTAAAATAGTATTTCATGTTTAAAACTTATTGGGCTCTAGGGACATTGCTTCTCTTTTCTATACATTTAGGGGAAGTTGAGGAAACTGTTTCTGAAACATTTGATTAACAAGTGTCTTTACCATCTTTTCCTCAGTCCTAAGTCATAGCATTCTGAATTTAACGGGGAAAGTGAGTTGAAAGTTTAATTAAGATCTAATGAGACTAATAATCATTTCTGAACCACATGAGTCAGACAGTGCTGAGGGCTTGCATGTGGTCTGGTTCGCCATTGCTGAATAGCAACCACTCTAAAACTTAGTGGTTAAAACAGCCATTATCGCCCTGACCATGTTGCTCAGTGGATAGAGCGTCGGCCTGCGGACTGAAGGGTTCCAGGTTTGATTCTGGTCAAGGGCATGTACCTTGGTTGCGGGCACATCCCCAGTAGGGGGCGTCTCTCTCTCATCGATGTTTCTCACTCTATCCCTCTCCCTTCCTCTCTGTAAAAAATCAATAAAACATATTTAATTAAAAAATAAATAAATAAATACAAAACAGCCATTCTATTATCTCATGATTCTGTGGGCCAGGAATTCAGGCAGGGCTAAGCTGGAGATTCTTATGTTCTAAAGACCAATTGTGGTCACTTGTTGGTATTGAGCAGATAGGGTAGTCAGATAGCTTCAAGATGGCTTTTATCAAATGTCTGGCACAAACAACTAAAAGACCTGGCTCTGTCACACTTCTGTCCCACTTATGTCAGCTTAGGGTTCCAAGAATAAGTGATCTAAGAGTGCTGGGCAGAAGCTATGACCCAGCCTTGGAAGTCCCAAAACATACTCCCACCATGTCAAGTTTAGACAATTAAAGCCAGACAAGATTCAAGGGAATTAGCCTCCACTTTTAATGGACAAGGTAACAAAGAGTTTGCAGCCATCTTTCCTTGATTATTGTGTGGGTTCTCTCATTCAGTCCTCACAGCATCCTTGTGAAGTAGACACCAATTTTATTCTCATTTTACAGTTGAATAAACTTATCACTGGTTCACAGTATCTACTAATCCATATACTATCTTCAAATAGAATGAGTACTTTAAAAATCTTCATCTAAATGACTACTGAAAAGGGCCCATTTATGAGTAACTTAGAACTTAAAATAATGGCACTAATATTTATAATAGTTAACTTTTTGAATACTTACTATGTGCCCTTTACCTTCAATCCTCATCACAGTCATATATTTTAGTGTAGTAGATTATACTGTTGTTCAAAACATTGGCTTCTCTTCCATGTGAGAGTTACACTTTCTACCCTCTACCTTCAGTCTTGGCCATGTGACAAATTGGGGGCCATGAAGCAGGAGCAGAAGTAATGTGTGGCACTTACAAATAGAAGCTTTCAAAATTATTCTGTGGTTCTGCCAGGATCTCTTTTCCTCTTCCATGAGATTGGCAGTGTCTCAAATATAGGCTGCATGTCCGCCTGCAGCACAGAATGAAGACAAATAGAATTGAGCACAGCAAACCCTCAATAGATATGTGACTGGAGCAAGCACTAGGCCTGTTTTTGAAAGTCTGCTGCAGATGGAAACCAAAATGGTGGCATAGGTGAATACCTAAACTGCTGTCTCACACAACAATTTCAAAACTACAGCTAAAGGCAGAATGGACATCATCCAGAACCACAGAAAAGCTGGTTGAGTGGAAATTCTACAACTAGAAGGAAAGAGCGGGGCTCACGGAAACTCAGAGGAGCTACAAAAAGCTGAGGTACCGAGACACGTGTGTGGACAGGACAAACGGTGGAGTACTGGCTGGATTCCTCTAGTACAGTGGTTCTCAACCTTCCTAATGCCACGTCCCTTTAATGCTATAGCAACGAAAATAATTTTATGGTTGGGGGTCACCACAACATGAGGAACTGCATTAAAGGGACTTGGCGTTAGGAAGGTTGAGAGCCACTGCTCTAGTGGAAGGGAGATGGAAACTCCAACTGCACTGAACCCCAGTTCCAACTGCACTGAACTCAAGTTCTGGGCAAGACTCATATGGGGGAGTCTGGACTGTCGTGAAAGGGGAGGAGTGCACAGAAACTTAGGGGAGCCAAGAAAGGCAGAAGTCTGGAGGCATGTGTGCACGAGTGTGCACACCGAGGGCTGACTGCTGATTGTGCTGCTGACTTTCTCTTGCAGGAGGAAGACAAAACCTCCCAATGCACTGAAATCCAGCTCCAATTGCACTGAACCCCAGTTTCGGGCAAGACTCTGGAGACCCAGACTCATACAGGTCCCTGGAGTGCACAGAAACTCAGAGGAGCCAGAAAGGCAGAGGTCTGGAGGCATGCAAGCGCGAGTGCACAGAGAGGGCTACAGCAATTACTGAGGGACACTGAGACCCAGGGCCCACATAGGGCAGGGATGAAAGGAAGCCAAGGCTGCCTACTCAGCTCTGAGACTCCACCCCAATCCAAGCTGAACATAGACACTTTTGCAATTGTGCAAGTCTTGTATCATAGGCTGACTCCAGCACCAAAGTTCTCCTGGTGTAGACATAGCTGATCCTCACAACCAATTGACCTAGAAGTCAATTCCCCCCCAGGGATACCAACAACAATCAAGATTTAACTACAACAAGGCTGTACACACAATCCACAAAGGGATGCACCAAGAGAGTCCACCTCTGGTAACTGGGGAGGCGGAGCTACTGGGCCATATAGGACACCTATCACACAAAGCTACTCTACCAACTCAGGGAAGCAGAGAAAATGCAAAGACAAAGAAAGAGATCACAAACAATAGAAATGGAGGAAAACAAACGACTAGATATAGAGTTCAAAACCACGCTTATAAGGTTTTTCAAGAATTTCCTAGAAAAGATGAATAAATTTAGTGAGACCCCAGAGGAGATGAAAAAGGACTAACTAGAGATGAAAAAGGACCAACTAGAAATTAAACATACACTGACTGAAATAAAAAATATACAGAGACCTAACAGCAGACTAGAGGAACACAAGAATCAAGTCAAAGGTTTGAAATACAAAGAAGCAGAAAACACTCAACTGAAAAAACAAAAAGCAAAAAGAATAAAAAATATGAGGATAGTGTAAGGAGCCTCTGGGACAACTTCAAGAGTACCAACATCAGAATTATGGGGGTGCCAGAAGAGAGAGAGCAAGATACTGAAAACCTATTTAAAGAAATAATGACTGAAAATTTCCCATATCTGGTGAAAGAAATAAACTTACAAGTCCAGGAAGCGCACAGAACCCCAAACAAAAGAAATCCAAAGAGGATCACACCAAGACACATCATAATTAAAATACTATGAGCAAAAGACAAAGAGAGAATATTAAAAGCAGCAAGAAAAAATCAGTTAATTACCTACAAGAGAGCACCCATATGATTGTCAGCTGATTTCTCAACAGAAACTATGCAGGCCAGATGGGAGTGGCAAGAAATATTCAAAGTGATGAATAGCAATAACCTACAACCAAGATTACTCTACCCAGCAAAGCTATCATTCAGAATTGAAGGGCAGATAAAGAGCTTAACCAATAAGAAAGAACTAAAGGAGTTCATCAATACCAAACCAGCATTATATAAAATGCTGGAAGGTACTCTTTAAGAAGAGGAAGAAAAAAAAAAGGTAAAGATAAAAATTATGAACAACAAATACATATCAACAAGTGAATCTAAAAAATCAAGTGAATTAAAAATCCGATGAACAGAATAAACTGGTGAATATAATAGAATCAGGGGCATAGAAAGGGAGTGGACTGACAATTCTCAGGGAGAAAGAGGTGAGGGGGGTGCAGGGAGAGACTGGACAAAAATCATATACCTATGAATGAGGACAATGTGGGGGGGGAGGTAAAAGCACAGGGAGGGGTGGGAACCAGGTAGAGGGGAGCTATGGGGGGAAAAAAGAGGAACAATTATAATAGTCTGAACAATAAAGATTTATTAAATCAAAAAGAAAAAAATGGAAGAAAGTCTGCTGCAGTTGGAGCTGTTTGTTACATCAGCATAACTTAATCTAACTTGACAGGCACTATTAATTTTCTCATTTTATAGACTTTAAAGCAAGTGTAAAATAGTTAAATAGCTTGCCCAAGACCTAGGACTTAACCTTTGCGTGTTTGATTCCAGAGACCTTGATTTTAACTCCCAATCTGCTATAGAACTGATGAAAATAAAGATTCTGCAAGAGAGGCCACTTACTTGCATGGTGTGTTAGGCTCCTGTGTAAATCAGTTTGGGATGCTTTGATGAAAATACTGTAGACTGGGTAACTTAAAAAATAAACATTAATTTCTCACAGTTTTAGAGAAGTCCAAGATCAAGATGTTAGCTAATCCAAGCTCTGGTTGGTAGCTCAGTTGGCTAGAGCATTGTTCTGAAATACCAAGGTTCTGGGTTCAGTCCTGACCAGGGCATCAACCTGTGGAACAGCACACTGATGTGTGTTTTTTCTCTCTTTCTCACTCCAATCAATAAATATAAACATATTTTAAAAATAAAAAAATAAAGATGCTGCTGACCTGAGGTCTGGTGGAGGCCTGCTCTGTGGAATGTTGGCAGTGGTTTTCTTGCTTGTTTTCATATGGATGAGGGAAGAAGGAATGGAGGCAGGAAGAGAGAGAAAGAGAGAGAAACAGAGAAAGAGAAACAGAGAGAGAGAGACAGAGAGAGAGACAGAGAGGAGAGAGATATACATGCTCGTGCGCGCGCGCGCGCGCGCACACACACATACACACACACACACACACAGAGAGAGAGAGAGAGAGAGAGAGAGAGAGAGAGAGAGAGAAATTAAACAATCCAAGCTGAACATAGACACTTTTGCAATTGTGCAAGTCTTACGTTCCAGACAAGAAAAAACTAAATGAGTTTGTTATCACCAAAAGCAGTACTGCAAGAAATGTTTAAGGGACTTCTTTAAGAAGAAATTATATTAAAAATATGAATAATAAAATGGCAAAAAATTACAAAAATATGTATCTATCAAGAATTACTTACAATGTAAATGTAATAAATGATCCCATCAAAGATGGAGACTGAGTGGATAGAAAAGCAAGATCTTACATATGCTGTCTACAAAGATTTCAATGGAAGGGCATGCACAGACTGTCAGTAAAGGGATGGGAAAGTATTCCATAAACATGGAAAAAAAATCTGGTGTAGCAATACTTTACACCAGACAAAATAGACTTTAAAACAGAGAAGGACCCAACAATCCCACTTCTGGGTATTTATCTGAAGAAACCAAAACACTAATTTGAAGACAGGTACTAGTACACCCTATGCTCTCGGCAGGGTCATTTACAAGAGCCTAGATATGGAAGCCAGCCGAGTGCTCCTGGTAGATGAGTGGATGCAGATGAGGTGGTGTGTACATTCCATAGAATGGGTCTCGGCCTAAGAAAGAATGGAATCTCGCCATCTGCAACAGTGTGGATGGACTAAAGACAACCAGATGGGTGAAGAAGGCAAAGGGATTAAGAAGCACAGATCAGCATACAAAGTAGTCCTGGGCTGTCAGGTGCGGCCTAGGGAATACAGCCTGTGGTATTGTGATAGCTCTGTATGATATCAGATGGGTTCTAGACTTAGCGGGGTGATCACTTAATAAGTTCAGTAAATGTTTAATCACTATGCTGTACACCTAAGCTAATATGATATTGTATATTAATTGTAATTAACGTGTTAAACATATTTTTAAAAGTCCCCTTATAGAGGCACTAATCCTATCATGAGATGAGCCTTCCAAAAGCCCAACCATCAATGCCATTGCCTTGGGGATTACACTGATGCAGTCTACCAGCTGCTGTTGTTCAAACTATGACCCTCGCTTAGGAGGTAGCCTGTGAGCCAGAACCACATATCTGTAAGAGGCATCTGACTGTAGGAGGCACCTGACTGCAGAAGGCACCTGACTGTAGGAGGCAGCAGACTGTAAAGGGCATCTGACTGTAGGAGGCAGCTGACTCTAGAAGGCACCTGACTGTAGGAAGCAACAGACTGTAAGAGGCACCTGAGTGTAAGGGGCAGCTGACTGTAGGAGGCATGTGACAGTAAGGGTCACCTGACTGTAGGAGGCACATGATTGAAGGAGGCAGCTGACTACAGGAGGCACTGGACAATAGGAGGCACCCGACTGCAGGAGGTACCAGATAGTAGAAGGAAGCTGACTGTAGGAGGCACCTGACTATAGGGTCACCTGAATGTAGGAGGCACCTGACTGTAGGAGGCAGCTGAATTTAGGAAGCAGCTGACTGTAGGAGAAACCTGACTGAAGGAGGCACCTGGCTGTAGGAGACACCTGACTGTAGGAGGCACCTGACTGTAGGAGGCACCTGAGAGCAGGAGGCACCTGACTGTAAGGGTCACCTGACCTTAGGAGGGACCTGACAGTAGGAGGCAACTGACAGCAGAAGGCAGCTGACTATAGGAGGCAGCTGACTGTGGGAGGAACCTGACTGTGGGAGGAACCTGACTGTAGGAGGCACCTGACAGTAGGAGGCACCTGACAGCAGGAGGCACTTGAATATAGGAGGAACCTCACTGTAAGGGGCAATTGATTGTAGGAGGTGCCTGACTGCAGGAGACACTTGACTGCAGGAGGTACCTGATGATAGGAAGTAGCTGACTGTAGGAGACACCTGACTGTAGGAGGCAGCTGATGGTAGAAGACAGCTGACTGCAGGAGGCAGCCAACTGTAGGAGGCACCTGACTGTAGGAGGCACCTGACTGTAGGAGGCAACTGACTGTAGGAGGCAGCTGACTGTAGGAGGAACTTGACTGTAGGAGGCAATTGACTGTAAGGGGCTCCTAACTGTGGGAGGTACTTGACTATAGGAGGCACCTGACTGTAGGAGGCAATTGACTGTAAGGGGCTCCTGACTGTTGGAGGCACCTGACTATAAGGGGCACCTGACTGTAGGAGGCACCCGACTGTAGGTAGCACCTGCCTGGAGAAGACAGCCAATTGTAGGAGGCATCTGAGTGTAGGAGGCAACTGATTGTAGGAAGCAGCTGATTGTAAGGGGCACCTGAATGTAGGAAGCACCTGACTATAGGAGGCAGCTGACTGTAGGAGGCAGCTAACTGTAGAAGGCACCAGACTGTAAGGGTCACCTGACTATAGGAGGCACCTGAGTGTAGGAGGCACCTGAGTGTAGGAGGCTCCAGACTGTAGGAGGCAGCTGACTGTAGGAGACAGCTGATTATAGAAGGCAGCTAAATGTAGGAGGCACTTGATTGTTAGGGGCACCTGAGTATAGGGGGTACCTGACTCTAGGAGGCATCTGACTGTATGAGGCTCCTGACTGTAAGGGTTATCTGAGTGTAGGAGACTGCTGACTGCAGGAGGCAACTGACTGTAGGAAGCACCTGACTGTAGGAGGCAATTGACTCTAAGGGGCTCCTGACTGTTGGAGGCACCTGACTGTAAGGGGCACCTGACTGTAGGAGGCACCTGAGTGTAAGGGTCACCTGAGTGTAGAAGGCTGCTGACTGCAGGAGGCAACTGACTGTAGGAGGCACCTGACTGTAGGAGGCACCTGACTATAAGGGGTTCCTAACTGTAGGAGGCACCTGATTGTATGAGGCAAATGACTGGAAGCAGCTCCTGATTGTTGGAGGTACCTGACTGTAAGGGGCACCTGACTGTAAGGGGCACCTGACTGTAGGAGGCACCTGACTGTAGGAGGCAATTTACTGTAAGGGGCTCCTGACTTTTGGAGACACCTGACTGTAGTACGCACCCAACTGCAGGATGCACCTGACTGTAGGAGACACCCAACTGTCGGTAGCACCTGACCAGAGAAGACAGCCGATTGTAGGCAGCTGAGTGTAGGAGGCACCTGAGTGTAGGAGGCTCCTGAGTGTAGAAGGCAGCTAAATGTAGGAGGCACTTGATTGTTAGGGGCACCTGAATGTAGCGGGTACCTGACTCTAGGAGGCACCTGACTGTGTGATGCACTTGACTGTAAGGGTCAGCTGAGTGTAAGAGGCTGCTGACTGCAGGAGGCAACTGACTGTAGGAGGCACCCGACTGTCGGTAGCATCCGACTGGAGAAGACAGCCGATTGTAGGAGGCAACTGACTGTAGGAGGGAGCTGATTATAAGGGGCACCTGAATGTAGTAGGCAGCTGACTGTAGGAGACACCTGACTATAGGAGGCAGCTGACTGTAGGAGGCAGCTAACTATAGGAGGCACCAGACTGTAAGGATCAGCTGAGTGTAGGAGGTAGCTGAGTATAGGAGGCACCTGAGTATAGGAGGCTCCTGACTGTAGGAGGCAGCTGACTGTAGGAGACAGCTGACTGTAGTATGCACCCGACTGCAGGACGCACCTGACTGTAGGAGGCACCCGACTGTAGGTAGCACTGGACTGGAGAAGTCAGCCGATTGTAGGAGGTCCCTGATTGTAGGAGGCATCTGAGTGTAGGAGGCAACTGACTGTAGGAGGCAGCTGATTGTAAGGGGCACCTGAATGTAGGAGGCATCTGACTACAGGAGGCAGCTGACTGTAGGAGACACCTGACTGTAGGAGGCAGTTGACTGTAGAAGGCACCCGACTGCAGAAGGCACCTGAGTATAGGAGGCAGCTGACTGCAGGAGGCACCTGACTGTAGGAGGAAGCTGACTGTAGGAGTCACCTGATTGTAAGGGGCACCTGACTGTAGGAGGCACCTGACTGCAGGAGGCACCTGATTGCAGGAGGCATTTGACTGTAGAAGGCACCTAGCTGTAAGGGGCACCTGAATGTAAGAGAGACCTGACTGTAGGAGGCAGCTGACTGTAGGAGGCACCTGAATGTAGGAGGCACCTGACTGTATGGGGTACCTGACTATAGTAGGCACTTGACGGTAGGGGGCACCTGACTATAAGGGGTACCTGAATGTAAGAGACACCTGACTCTAGGAGGCAGCTGAGTGTAGGAGGTACTTGACTGTAGGAGGAACCCGACTGTATGATGCCCCCGACTGTAAGGGGCACCTGACTGACTGTAAGGGGCACCTGACTGTAGGAGGTACCTGAATGTAAGGTGCACCTGACTGTAGTAGGCACTTGACTGTAATGGGCACCTGACTGTATGGGCCACCTGAGTGTAGGAGGCACCTGACTGTAGGAGGCTCCTGGCTGTTGGAGGCACCAGACTGTAGGTGGCACCAGACTGTAGAAGGCACCTGATTGTAGGAGGCAGCTTAGTGTAGGAGGCATCTGACTGTAGGAGGCACTTGACTGTAGGATGCACTCAATTGTAGGAGGCAGCTGACTGTAAGAAGCTTTGACTGTAAGGGGCACCTGACTGTAGCAGGTACCTAACTCTAGGAGGTACCTCATTGTAGGAGGCACCTGACTGTAAGGGTCACCTGAGTGTAGGAGGCACCTGACTGTAAGGGGCCCCTGACTGTAGAAGGCTCCTGACTGTAGGAGGCACCTGATTGTAAGGGGCACCTAATTGTAGGAGACACCTGAGTTTAGGTGGCAGCTGACTGTAGGAGGTATCTGAGTGTAAGAGGCACCTGAGTGTAGGAGGAATGTGACTGTAAGGGCCACCTGACTGTAAGATGCACCTGACTGTAGTAGGCACTTGACTGTAATGGGCACCTGAGTGTAAGGGGCACCTGAGTGTAGGAGGCACCTGAGTGTAGGAGGCCCCTGAGTGTAGGAGGCCCCTGTCTGTTGGAGGCACCTTAATGTAGGAGGCACCTGACTGTAGGAGGCACCTGACTTTAGCAGGCCCCTGACTATAGAAGGCACCTGATTGTAAGTGAAGTGGCACCTGACTATAGGAGGCACCTGACTGTTGAGTCACCCGAATGTAGAAGACACCTTGCTGTATGGGGCACCTGACTGTAGGAGGCAGCTAGATGTCTTTTAGCCAGAGTACCACAGAGTGGTGTGTTCTGCCACAGAGGGAATGCCGTGCATCACACAGTAGCCCACAGTATTGTTGAGCTAGTCATACCTGCCATGGTTTAGCTTTCTCTGGCCTGCATTTTTCTGCGTTTTTGTTTGTTTGTTTAAGTAAGAAGAAAATGGAGAAAGTACAATAGAAGGCTGGTTCCAAATATTACCTGGGAAATACTTATACTGAAAAAACGAACAAACAGAAAAAAACCCTCACTTTTGTCTGAAATTCAAATGTAACTGGAGAACCTGTAACTTTTGTTTGTTAAATCTGATGCCTGAGATGCAGTCAGTGATGGCACAGGACCTAGCCAGCTCCCCAGGCCTCTGGGGCCCATTTGGAAGCCCCTCCTGCCAGGGGAGGTACACCGAGGGCTGGGGCTGGTTTGTTTGGATCCCAGCCCTAGGCATCTTTGCTGGGGGGATTGAGGGCAGGGGGGCGGGGGGGGTTGGTCCTGTGCTGAGATTCCTGGCTCTGCTGACTTCCATGAACACAGAACAGTTTCCTGGGTGTGGCTCTGAGAAAACCCTCAGGCAGAGATGCAGATCCTATGGCTGCAGGCAGCGATGCCCGCCAATGTGTAAGCCCAGGCACCATGCACGGGGTGCCCACTGTGACCGAGGATCTCAGGTACAGAGCAGATGTTGGATGAGAAACTACTAGAACCACCATCTTTGGAGTGAATAGATCTGGGTTAGATTCATGGTTTGATCATTTAATTATACCTACTTTCTAGGGTTACTGTGAGGATTAAAAGGAGAACGGAGTATATAGAATGCCTAATACTCTGTAAGTGTACACAATATCAGATCATGGTGATGTTTATTATATATAGGCTTTGAGATCGGATAGACCTAAATCTGAGTCCCTAATCTACTGTCTACCAGTTGGGCATGTCACATCCCCTTTCTGCCTCAGTTTCCTTATCTGGAAAAGGTAGTGAGAGAGGAACAGTGGTGTGTGCTCAGTGCTTAGTGTGCCGAGTGCCTGCACAGAGCAGATAAATGGATCCGAGTATGTTTGTACCATTGTCCTTACACAAGGTGTGAGGACTCCCCCTGGGCTATTCCAATCCTTGATGGATTCTCAGTGAGGCCAGCTAGCATGGGGACAGGACAGGGTGCTCTGGGAGAGAGCCTCCTAGTCATTAGGAATTGCCATTGTTCTGTTCACACACCCTGCCTGCTGGAGGTAGGATGTCCACTTGACTTGCTTAGCCAATCAAGTGGGGGAGAGGTGGCTTACATCCATGGAAGCTTTAGGCATGGTGGTGGCTGAACTGCGCATACACTATGCACTTTCCTCTCCCACGACTAGTGCAGGTTGCAAACTTTGAGAAATAATCTGCAATTTGGGGGATGTTTCCATAGCATGACCTTGCTCAGAGGTCAGCAAACTAATGTTTGTAAGATTGGAGCACACTGCTCCTCACAGTCTTTCCATCCTGGAGGACTGCGGCCACCCTCACTAGCCTATCCTGACTGCCATGGGAGTATTCCTCTTCTGCTGTGTCTCATCCAGGGGTTTGTGTAAGGCCTAAGATTCTCCACCATGAATAACATCCCAAAGAGTGTTGCTGCTGGGGAGTCTCAGGGGGGTGGGTGTTTGTGGCTGTGTAATTCTGGTGTGGGGGACAGGGCTGTCCTATGCATTGTAGGATGCTTAACACCATCCCTAGCCTACACTCAATAGATGCTAAGGTGTGACGATTAAAGACATCTCAGACCTTACCAGACATCCTTTGGGGGACAAGTGGCCCTGAGCTGAGGTCCTGAGCAGAATATGGAGGACCCTGGGGTGGGGCAGGAGATGCCAGGCAGGGAGAGAGTGAGATGAGGTCACTTTTATCCCTGCCTAGAGCAGTGTGCACATTTAAAATGTTTTGCTGAAAATCCTCAATAAGACAGCTGCTAAAGTTTGATGAGAACGTTTAGAGTCTGAAAAAAAAAACAAGTCTAATTTGGGGGCTTATTCACTGATGGCTGCCAGACGTGCAGGTGTATCTGCCATTCAGACATTTGGAGTTTGGTTACATAGCCCCTTCTGTACTCACCCCCCCAGCTCCTTTCATACAAGTGCAAAGCAAGAGAGATATTGTCATTGTTACCTTGCTCCCCTTTTAGGGAAGAGAAAGGGACCAACCTCCCTTTCTATCCCTCCCCACCCTCTCCTCCACCCTCTTGCTGTGTGTCCAAGCTCAGACCTGATGAGTCAGAAGTGGGCGGTCCCAGTGCATCCCTGAGAGAAACAGCACAGTGAGGGACGGCTCCCCAGCACAGATTACTAAATAGACTGTCTATCCCATTGCACTTCTTTGCTTCCCTCATCATAGATTAACTGACAGTGTGGATGGGGTTACTTCTGGCCTCTCCATGCTTTCCTTTGATCCAGGTGTCTGTTTGATGCCAGCTGTCTTGATAGGCGTAGCTTGCAGTACAGTTTGATATCAGGCAGCGTGGCACATCCAACTTCCTTCTTTCTCAAGATTGCTTTTGCTAATTAGGGTCATTTGTGATTCTATACAACCTTTAGGATTATTTTTTCTAGTTCTGTGAAAAATGCCATTGGAAATTTGATAGATTGCACTGAATCTGTAGATTGCTTTGGGTAGTAATCATTCTAACATTTTAACAATATTAATTCTTACAATCCATGAACATAGGACATCTTTCCATTTATCTGTGTTTTTAAATTTTATTTCTTTAATGTCTTACAGTTTTCAGTACAAAGGGTTTTTCTCCTCCTTGCTTAGATATATCCTTAGGTATTTTATTCTTTTTGATGCAATTGTAAGAGTGGTTTTTTAAAATTTCTCTTTCTGAGAGTTCATTATTTATGTATATAAACACCACAGTTTTCTGTATGTTTTGTACCCTGCAACTTTATTGAGCTTATTAATTCTAACAGTATTTTGGTGGAGACTTCAGGGTTTTCTACAAATAGAATTCTGTCATCTGCACACAGTGACAGCTTTACTTCTTCCTTTCCAATTTGGATGCCTTTTATTTCTTCTTTGTGTCTGATTGCTGTGGCTCAGACTTCCGGTTCTATGGTGAATAACAGCAGTGAGAATGGGCATCCTTATTTTACTTCTGATCTTCATTCTGATCACAACTGAATATGAAATTAGCTAAGGACTTGCCGTAAATATGGTCTTTGTTATGTTGAGGTATGTTCCCTCAGTTGAGATTTTAAAATCATAAATGAATGCTGGAATTTTTCAAATGTTTTCCTGTATCTATAGATATGGACATATAATTTTTGTCCTTCATATTATTAATGTGATATACCATGTTGATTGATTTGAGGATGTTGAATCATCCTTACATCCCTGAGATAAATTTCACTTGATTGTGGTGTACAACCCTTTTAGTGTGGTATTGAAATTGATTTGCTAACATTTTGTTGAGGATTTTTGCACATATATTCATTAAGGATATTGGCTTGTAATGTGTGAGTGTGGGGGTGCATCCTTTTGTGGTTTTGGTATCAGGGTCACATTGGTCTCATAAAATGAGCTCGGAAGCATTCCCTAAAGAATTGCCAACATTTCTCAATTTTCACAAGAAGAAACCCCAGTAAAGTTACAGAATATAAAAATGTACAAAATCCACTGCATTCCTATATACTAACAATGAAATTTCAGAAAAAGAAATGAAAAAAACAATTCCTTTTGCTATTGCAACAGAAAGAATAAAATGCCTAGTAATAAACTTAACAAAGAATATGAAGGACCTGTATATTGAAAACTACAAAGCCTTATTAAGAGAGATTGGAAAAGCCCTGACTGATGTGCTCAATGGTTAGAGTATCAGCCCCAACACCGAAGTCTCACAGGTTTGGTTTCAGTCAAGGGCACATACCTGTGTGGCAGTTTCAATCTCTGGTCCAGATCAGGGAGCATGCAAGAGGCAACCAACAGATGTGTCAATCTCTCTCTCTCTCTCTCTCTCTCTCTCTCTCTCTCTCTCTCTCCTACCTCTCTTCTTTCCACTCTCTCTTAAAAATCAATGGAAAAAAATATCCTCCATGAGGATTCACAACAACAACAAAAATGGACAGAGGACCGGAACAGACACTTCTCCCACGAAGACACATAAATGGCCAACAGATATACAAAAAGATGCTCAAGTTCACTAGCTATTATAGAAATGCAAATAAAAACCACAAGGAGATAGTGCCTCACACATGTTAAAATGGCTATTAGACTAGTAATGACAAGTGTTAAAGAGGATGTGGAGAAAAAGAAACCTCATTCACTGCTGGTGGGATGTAAACTGATACAGTCATTGTGGAAAACAATATGGCAGCTCCTCAAAATATTAAGAAGATAGCTACCATATGACTCAGCAACCTCTCCTGGGCATGTAAGTGAAAAAATTGAAAACATTCATTTGTAAAGAAATATGCACCCTATTTTCACTGCAGCACTATTCGCAGTGGCCAAGACTCAGAAACAGCCAAAATGCCCTGAGATAGAGGACTGGATAAAGAAGATGAGGTCCATATACACAATGGATTCTACTCAACCATAAGGAAGGATGAAGTAGCGCCATTTGTGACAACACTGATAGATATTGAGAACATCATGTTAAGTGAAATAAGTCAGACAGAATAAGCTAAGAACCATATGATTTCACTCATATGTGGGATATGAAACTGAACTTCATGAACTCAGACAGCAGTGGGGATTCCCAGAGGGAAGGGGGTAGGTGAGTAGTAAAGGGGCCAATCATATGGTGACAGAAGATGATTTGCCTTTGGGTGGTGGAATAGGGCAATACAGCTCATGCATCATGGAGATATACACTTGAAACCTATATGATCTTATTAATCAATGTCACCCCAATAAATTTAATAAAATTAAAAATAAATTAAAAGAAGAAATCCCAACAATCTGTATTTTTTTAAATTAAATCTTTATTATTCAGATTATTACATTTGTTTTTCTCTTTCCCCTTCCATAGCTCCCCTCCACCTGGCTCCCACCCTTCCTTCTACCTTTACCTTCCTCCCATTGACCTCATCCATAGGTGTATGATTTTTGTCCAGTCTCTCCCTGTACACCCATCACCTCTTTCCCCCTGAGAATTATCAGTCCACTCCCTTTCTGTACTCCTGATTCTATTATATTCACCAGTTTATTCTGTTCATCAAATTTTTAATTCACTTAATTTTTAGATTCACTTGTTGATAGATATGTATTTGTTGTTCATAATTTTTTATCTTTTAGTTATTTCTTCTTCCTCTTCTACAAGAGTACCTTTCAGCATTTCATAAAATACTGGTTTGGAGTTTATGAACTCCTTTAGCTTTTTCTTATCTGTGAAGCTCTTTATCTGCCCTTCAATTCTGAATGATAGCTTTGCTGGCTAGAGTATTCTTGGTTGTAGGTTCTTGCTATTCATCACGTTGAATATTTCTTGCTGGCCTGTATTGTTTCTGTTGAGAAATCATCTGACAGTCATATGGGTGCTCCCTTGTAGGTAATGAACTGTTTTTCTCTTGCTGCTTTTAATATTCTCTCTTTGTCTTTTGCTCTTGGTATTTTAATTATGATGTGTCTTGGTTTAGTCCTCTTTGAATTCCTTTTATATGGGGTTCTGTGTGCTTCCTGGATTTGTAAGTCTATTTCTTTTACCAGATGTGGGAAGTTTTTAGTCATTATTTCTTTAAATAGGTTTTCAATATCTTGCTCTCTCTCTTCCTCTGGCACCCCCACAATTCTGATGTTGGTATGTTTAAAGCTGTCCCAGAGGCTCCTTACATTATCTTTACATTTTTGGATTCTTTCCTCTTCTTGCTTTTCCAGTTGAGTGTTTTCTGATTCTTTATATTTCAAAATTTTGACTTGATTCTTGCCTTCCTCTAGACTGCTGTTAAGTCTCTTTAAACTATTTTTTTATTTCAGTCAGTGTATATTTAATTTCTAGTTGGTCCTTTGTCATCTCTAGTTGGATCTGTTCCATCTCTAGCTGGTTCTTTTTCATCTCCAGTTGGTTCTTTTTCATCTCCTCTTGGGTCTCGCTAACTTTATCCAACTTTTCTAGGATATTCTTGAAAAACCTTATAAGCGTGGTTTTAAACTCCATATCCAGTCGTTGGTTTTCCTCCATTTCTTTTGTTTGTGATCCCTTCCCTTGTCTCGGCATTTTCACTTTGCTGGGAGAACTTCTGTGCTGGATTCAGCCTTATGATATAACACTTGCAAAACTGTAGAAGCCTCTCTGTTGAGCTTGGGATGGGTGTAGTCTCAGGGCTTAACGGACCACCTTGCCTTCCAGTTGGCCCCGCCCTCCATGGCCCCTGAGTCTCACGTGACTGGGTAATCACTGGAACAGTCCCTGTGCACCGGCATGCTTTCTCTGGCAGTGCCTCTAGACTGCTGCCTTTCCGGCTCCCCTGCATTCCGGGACCATATGAGTCTGGGTCCCCAGGGTTTCGCCCGAAACCAGGGTTTAGTGGAGTTAGAAGTGATGCAGTTGGGAGGGTCTGTCTCCCGCCCACTCGCGGAAGCCAGGGTACAATCAGCAGTCGGTCCCCTGTGCACAGTGCCCTGAGGGCCACCAGACTTCTGATCCTCCGAGACTCCACTGAATTTCTGCGCACTTCTCCCTTTCACAGTCCAAACTCCCCCCATATGAGTTTCAGCTGGATCTGGGGTTCAGTGTCATAGGATAAGGGGTTCAATGCCATTGGGAGTCTCCCGCCCGAGAAAGACAGCCAGGTACTCTGGCACCGGCTGTCTTCACGCATGCGTCTCTGTACCTCAGCTTTTTGCAGCTCCTCTGGGTCTCTGTGAGCCCCTCTCTTTCCTTCTAGTTGTAGAATTTCCACTCAGCCAGCTTTCCTGTGGTTCTGGATAATGTCCATTCTGTCTTTTAGTTGTAGTTTTGAAATTTTTGTGCGAGGCAGCAGTGTAGGTGTTTATCTATGCCGCCATCTTGGATTCTCCCAATCTGTCTTGTTTTAATATGTTTTGCAGGCTCTTTGACGGGTAATCCAGTTTCTTGCCCTGTGTATTTCTGGTTTGTCTAATGTTACAGGCATGTATCCAATTGCTACTTGGAAACTTTAAACTGCATATCATGGCATGTTAGGGTAGCAGGTGTCTCTCTTCCACTCCCCGGGAGGACCCTGTTGATAGTCGAGCTTGATGTCAGCAGACCTTTCTGGTTATTTAATGCACATGCCCACACACATGAGGTCATACTGCCAGTGTTTAGGCCAATTATGCTTCATTATTCTCATTGAAGGTTGGGCCAAGGTGAGGGGAGACAAGGGCAGCAGCTGGGGCAGTCTCTCTCAGGTGCTGCTGGTGCAGGCAGCCAGCTCAAGGGTGAGCGTCTCTAAAATGTGTGTCCCTGAAGCTCCCCTCAAGAAAAGGAACCTCTGGTTCTGCAGGTGCTCCTGAGCTGCCCCTTCTCCTCTCCCCTGTCTCCTGCTGCTGCCTGTCGCTCAGGCACCTTCTGTTTCATTCAAAGCTTCATCTCCCTCTGAGGTGAACAGTTTAAGTTTAAAAGATAACCAGTTTTCTGAACTTTATTTCTAGTTACCCAATGAGTGTATGACAGCGAGAAAGCTATTTGGGTCAACTTTAGGAGAAACCTTGCCTCCAGTACCTTCTAGAAACTTCTATGCTAGTGTCGCTTGGCTCCTCACCCCTTCGCCATGCTGCAAGGTTGATAAGTGGAGGGGAATGGTAAAGAGCTGAGAGGCAATACAGAGACACTTCAGAAAAGGCAGAGAGAGATGTGGGAAGCGAGAACTTGGGGCAGGAAATTCAGCACACCTCCTCATCACCCGCAAGGCCTCGTGGAAGGGCCTCACACGCTCCTTTGTTTCAGGGATTCAGTTTGCAGTGTTTTGGGTGTACTTGTGCCTAGCAACCACGTGTCTCAGGGGAAGTTGAGGCGGAGTCACTGAGGCTGGGAAGGTCACTCTCTTTTCAAGCAACCAGCTCCCCTATCAACAGGAACTGATGAAGATCAGGGTCACATTCCACTTTGACAGCTTTGGAAAGCTGCTCAGAACAATGCTGGTCCATGCTCAGCTTTACTAGGAGTATTGAGGGGGCTTTGGGCCCCAGAGCCCAGCCCTGGACCTTCTGTCAAGGAGCTGTGGAGGGTCCAGTCCACTGCTGATATACCAGCCACCTGCTAGTCAAATTAAATTGGAGTTGGTCAATCAGTGAGCTCACAGGCTCCATGAGGACTTGGTGGTGGCAGATACGAACTTGAACCCTGACTATTTTGATCCTTGCACTCTCCCACTTGATAACACAGGAATACTTGAGTTTGGCAGAATTTCTGACTGAGAAATTGCACAATGTGAGCTTGCCTCTGGAATCCCAGCAGAGACCATTAGTGGAGCAATGCTTTGCTGTGTGTGCCAAGACTTGTTCTGTTTGGAGGCAGGCTAGACTATTCTAAGCCCTGAGAAGTCCCTGGTGGAAGATGAAGAAAAATGAGGACATAAATCTTTGGTGTCTGTGAGAAGCCAGAAAAACGTAAGGTTAGGCCCAGTCTGGAGAAGATGTAATAGGAGACTGTTTGTGGGGTCCCCATGGGGCTACAGGACAGCCCTAGTGCCCTGAGCTCTGCAGCAGACACATCACCTGGGCCTGCATCCCCATCTCCCCTGTGAGGTTCTGGGAGCAGAGAGGTGCCAGTCTGTTCTCTGGGCTCCCAGAGCACCAGGCCTACTCTTCTCTTCCTCCTTCTCTTTCGTCTCCTCCTCCTCTTTCTCCTTCTCCTTCTCTTTCTCCTACTCCTCCTCCTTTTCCTTCTCCTACTCTTCCTCCTCTTTCCTTTCTCCCCTTCTTCTCCTCCTCTCACTCACCTCTTCCTCCTTTTCTTCCTTCTCCTCCTCTTCCCTTTCCTCCTCCCTCCCTCTCCTCCTCCTCCTCCTCCTCCTCCTCCTCCTCCTCCTCCTCCTCCTCCTCTTCCTTCTCTTTTCTGTCTCCTCCTCTTCCTTCTCTTCCTCCTCTTCTCTTCTTCCTTCTTGCCAGGGTTCTTGTTCCAGTATTACAAAGAGTTTGGAAATCTGGAGAAAGGCTGCACATAGATTAAATAAGAGTCCAAAAATGAAAGATAATTTTGAAAGGCATTGGGGGTCAGAGGAGCTTCAGCTAAAGAAACTAAAGTTTAAGTTCTTCGTTCTCCTTGTCTCAGAACCCCTGCTTTTTATTAACACAATTTGTCCTAAGGCAAGGTGGAGACAAACTTCAAAGGGTAGGGTTTACAGAAACATTATCAGATTGGGGAATAGCCTATACTTGTTCAGGTGTTTGGCCAATAGGAGGCAATAACATGTAGATTAAGATGCCCTGAGCTGTCTGGCAGCACAATCATCCTATTCAGGTTTGGGGAAAGTGCCCCTCAGCCATTCCAACAGGTGATTACATATGTGACAGCCCTTGTTGAGCCCCAAGTTTCATCAACCTTTTGATAAAACTCTTGTAATTATGACATGCTGGAATTGGCTCCCAGCACTTTTCTTCCTCCTCTCTCTCCTCCTCTTTCTTCTCTTCCTCCTCCTGCTCCTCTTCCCTCTTCTTTTCCTTTAAAAAAAAAAAAGAAGTCAATTCTACCCTCACTGGGGAGAGGAAGGACCTTCCCCCTTCTGAAGCCAAGCAAGGGGGCTTTGAGGAAGTGGGGACCTGGTGGCCTCTGGAAGTGACTCTAGCTCACACCTGGCCCTGTGGGTGGTTTATGGAGGGGACCATGAAGACGGGGTAATAGGGAACTGAGCCCAAGGCCAGAAGGCGAGGCATCACTGTGCCACAAGAAGCCAATTCCAAGGGCTTCTGCTCAGGGGACCCATGTGCTGCTGCCTCAAGCTGCTTTGGGGTGACAGTGTTCAGCTGGCTAGTGAGAAACAAGGCTCAGGGGAGCTTTGATCCTCCCCTTTTCTGCCCAGGAGATGCAGACAGAGAACCTGCTTCAGGAGGGAGTCTGGCTTAGTCCCCCCATCCTCCCCCCAGCTCTAGGGGGAGACCCCACCTGGGAGCAGTCACAACCCCATTTCTGAGCAGCCAGCAAGGCCTCCGGCTCTGGTCTGCTCCTCCTTGCCCTGTAGCCGCCCTTCTCACACTTAAACCAGCACCCATTGCCCCTTCTCCTGCAGCAGATGTCTCCAGCCCCAGCCCTGCCTCTCAGGCCTCGGGCTTCCCTGCCCATGTAACACTTCGATTTCCCCAGCCCTCTGTTCTCTGTTAGCCCAGCAGGAGGAATTGGTGGGAGGAAAAGTATTCACATTTTTTAGCCCCAGGATGCCCTCAGGATAAGCCACATAGGGCTGCTACCTAGCACTGCCTAGGAGCCCCTGCAGGTGGGTGTTGTGGGGGTTGGTCCGAAACAAGCTTGTTTTGGGGTGGGGGGGAGGTGGTCCGCAGTCAGGAAGCCTTCAGCCCAGACTGGGAGCTGCTAGGGGAAGTCAGGCTGCACTGCACACCAGCTTCGAGCCAGCTGGGGGGCCTGAGCTGGCCCTGTGGGCAGGAAGGGTGTGAGGGGCGGGGTCTGCAGGCAGAGAGGGCGGGAGGGGCGGGGCCTGCGGGCAGAAAAGGCAGGAGACGCCCTAAGTCAGCCCAGAGTATAGCAGGGTGTGAAGGGCCTGTGTACGGAGGCTGGAGGAAGACGGGCAGCCCCAGGACAAACCCATCACACAGGGCAGCTGGGGTGCAGACAAGGCGCCCCGCAGCGTCGAGTGGAGGCCTGTCTGGATGGAAGCTGTAGGAATGGCCTGGGAGGCACCACATGAGAGGTGGCCTGAGCTGCCTTTGGAGTGTAAAGGAGACAGGGCTGCCCTTAGGGGACACCCTCCTCCCCGAGAGGGGCTGAGATGCTCGGGCAGCCACCTGTTGGCTTCAGTGTGGGGCAGCCCAGCAGGGCTGGCATATGGGGGGACAGGCCGCTCCTGGCCCCTCAGGCCCGATTGCGGAAGCGCATCCCCACCGCAGGGATGGTCATTTAGGTTGTAGTAGCTTGTAGTATGGTCTGACATCAGGAGTGTGGCTTCTCCAGCTTTGTTCTTTCTCGGGATTGCTTGGCCTATGTGGTGTCTTGTGGCCCCATACAAAGGTAAGGTTGTATTTCCAATTTCTGGGGGAAAAAGGCCAAGGAATTTTGATAAGAGATTGCATTGAATCTAGGCTTTGTGTAGTATGTCCATTTTAACAATATCAATTTTTCTAATCATGAATAGGAATACCATTCCATTTTTTGAATCTTTAATTTCTTTTATCAGTGTCTTACAATTTTCAGTGTAGAGAGCTCTTATGTCCTTGGTTAAGTCTGTCCCTTAGTATTTTATTGTTTTTGATGCCACTGTGAATGGACCTGAGAAGAGAAGCTCCCCTCCCCCAACTTTGAACACCTGAGAGGCCCAGACAGTCCGCTTGCCCTGAGGAGTTGTGTAGGGGCTGGTGATGTTTAAAAAGCCAGAATAAGTAGAGTAAAAAAAACAGAACAGGGACAACTATATAAGGGTGGGCAAAGCAGGTTCATAATACTAAAAGATAAGAACATAAAAATAAACTCTGTTTCACATATCCACCACTGTGAACTTACTTTTGCCTACCCCTGTATAATGGAATATCATGGTAATAAGAGTGAAAAATTAACAACATGTAGGTAGCAATACAAATGCACCTCATACACAAAACATGAGCAGGTGGATGCATGAGGATACACATATGACTCCAGTCACATTAAATTCTGTATAAAGCAAAAATAGGCTGTGGCCTCAGAGGGCAGTGACTACGGGAAAGGGGCACAAGGAAGGTTTTCTAGGATTTCCATCTTGTTTTGTTTCTTGATCTGATAGAATTGACACAGATGTGTTCATTTTATGCAAATCTATTGAGCTGTACATTTGTGATTTGTGTCTTTTATATTTTAATACACTTATAAAAATGTAAAAGATTTTAAACAAAAGTACCGAATCTTATTATACCTTGGAATGATCTTTTGCAGTAACTAAAAGTGGCTGGAAAGTTCCAGAACTGGGTCTCCAAGGCAACCATTACCCCCGGGGAGAGCAGCAAGGCTCAGGCTGTGGATCCAGACATGGCAAGTGACCTTTTTCCTTCAACAAAAACCTCAAGGCAACAACAAATGAAGGAAATAGATAAAAAGTCCATTTTGTCATCATATTTTCCAACCAGCTTCATTTTCTTGATAAATCGGTTGCAAGTGTTTGCAAGCAACTTTGCTAATGCTGTCCTCTGATATACTATTCCAACAAGTAGAATATTTTTCCAGGCTCTGGGAGACCTGGCTGGGCTGGCAGCTATGCAGCCGACACCTGTGGGGGACCCACTGGTGTTTGCAAGCTCCTCAAGATATTGTGATGAACCAGCTGCAACTAGATTAGGCAATGCCAACATATTAAAGAAGCAGCAGTGGGAGGCAATAAGCATGTCATTAATGGACAAGTTATAAATGTGTCTTTTGTGGGCCTGATAGAGAAGTATCCCAGGGAATGGAGAACAATGTGGAGTGTGCAGATTTGAGGTTTTTTCTTGAGTTTGTCAGGGAAGGGTGGAGGAACAGTAGAAGGATATTAAAAAATACCGTAATAACTAACTTCTTCAGAGCTTCTGATGTACTAGACTCTGCTAAATGCTCGGCTAGCAATACCAATGAGGTTGTTGTATTGGTCCATTTTATATTGAAGAAACTGAGGTTCTAAATGGTTAGAAAAATTGCTAAAGGTTAAACAGTTAACTGGGTCTACCTGAATCCAAGGTCCACCTGCTTTTTAATTTTTATTTGTTAAAATTGAAATATAATTTAGTCAGCTGATGGTCACTGATGCCAATTCAACACACCAGTTTGGGGTGTGGTGCAGGGAATTTTATTCCACGAAGAACAGCTCACCTGTGATGCAGCAGCTTGGGGAACAGCTGGGCCAGGAATCCCGCTCAATCAGGAAACCGCTGCGAGCAGCATTGGGGCCAGGCCTCTCTGCAGCTGACAGTTTGCTCCATGCTGCCCTGGCAAGATGTTTCAGGTTCCAGCCAAGAAACAGACTTGGGTGGAAAGAGAAAGTATGCTCCCTGAGTCAAAGGGAGTTGACTTATACAGACAGAAGTTCCTATCCGGTTCCTGATTGGTTCTTCTCCATACAAATGATGACTCCCAAATTCTCAGTTTAATTGGTCCAAAAGGCACTGTTCTGATTGGTTAGAATGGAGCTGTTCTGATTGATCAATAAAGAAGCTGATGGGAATAAAACTGCACAGCTCCAATTAGATGGGAAAAATCTTAGTCCTATTGGTTGAAATTCCAGGAACTCCTTCATAGAGGCTGGCTCAGATGGCAGGAATGCAGGCAGGCAGTATGGAGTGGGAGGCTGGCAACTTATCCCTGAAGCCTGTTTTTTTTTTTGAGAGACCCGTTTCAAAATGGTTGCTGGGCTCTGTTTTTTGGGGTGTCTTTTGTTGTTGTTGTTGTTGTTGTTGTTTTTGTTTTAGCCTAGTTAGGCACCAGGAGCCCTTCTTACTAGGTATCTTCTTTCCAAGAGTCCATATTTACATACAGGAAATTACACACATCTTAGATGTGCTTCATGAATTATTACATATGTGTATACCCCTGCAACCACCACCCAGGTCAAGAGATGACACATTCCTTTCATTCCAGAAGGTTCCTTCATGCCCTTGCCCAATCACTATCACTTCTAATGAAAGTACTATTCTGATTTCCATCCTTGTAGATTAATTCTGCTTACTCTTGACCTTCATGAGTGACAACATATAGTTTGTGCTCTTCTGTGTCTAGATTCTTCCACTCCACATGTTTTGAGGCTGGCTCCTGTGTATAGGGAATGAATGGGGAGTTCATTCATTTTTCATTGCTCAGTGGTATTTCATTGCATGAATATGCTGCATGTTGTTAATTCATTCTGTTGATAGATATTTGGGTTGTTTTCAGTTTTTAAGACCAAGTGCTTTTAACACAAGTATTTCACTGTTGATTGATGAAGGCAGCTGGGTTACTTGTCATAGCAGGGAGGATACTTACATGAAAAAATAAATTGGGGTGTCAGAGGCTGAAGCTGTGAGCACTCATGCTGGAAAAACAGGGGGAAGCAAACCGAAGTTTCTAACTGCAGGTCTCACTCTCTGGCTTCCTTCACTGTGTCTCTGCTCAAATGTCCCATCCTTAGAGGGAGCATCCCACCTGCCATAGGCTGACTGGCAGCATGGGGTCTGACCAGCAGCATCCAGACAGCTCTACAGACAAAGCCCCTGGACCATTTCAACAAAAATCTGCAAGAAACAAAACAAAGGAAGGAAATGGATGAGGACTTACAGACTAAAAAATTTGTTTGAATCAAAATCTAAATAATGATTATACCATTCAAGCAAGCAAAATATATAAAGCCATGGTAATATGTGAAGACTGATGGACTATTAGAGCATATTTATAAATTTATTAATGATTTAAGTGTGATAATGGCTTTGAGGTTATGTTTTGTAAAAAGTCTTTATTTTTTAGAATCAAAATCAATGACAGCTGCCCACCCTCACACCCTTTCTCCCCTCTAAGGTGAAGTTCTTCCTAGCACTCTGCCCCAGAGACTATTTCTTTGTGATTTTTAAATAGAAGCTTCAGAAAAGCAGGGACTTTGTCATCTCATAACAGTTTCCCCCAGTGCCTCGCTCAATGGCCAGCACACAGGTGGTGCTCACTGACTGTGTAGAATAGATGCATGCAGCCTTTGAGCAAAGCTCCCCTGCAAGTAAAATGATGAGAATTGAGAATGGAGGGAGCTGGAGCGGCCTGGAGACAGAGTTCTGAACTCAGAAGGTTGTGCAGTGAGAACAGCTGTCAGTAAAGGGCACCCATTGCACCTGCTTATGGAATTCTTGCCTGTGCTTGACAAGACGGAAGACAAAAGTCACTCTCCCCAAGGGCTCTGGAGACTGGTAGGTGCTGCATGCTGGGAGCTGGGTCCTGCAGGGGCCTGGGTGCAGCACCCAAAGGCCTGCTCTGTTATGATTATTTAAGACGTTTGGGGAGTGTCTTTTTCAGAGGATGCTGCAGTCCTATAGCAACCACAGGTTCTGAGGGAGCAAACGAGAGTATTCATGTGGGTTAGGGCCCAAGGACTTGCCTTTCATACACCCTCACCCAGTAACCATGAGCCCGTGTCTGCGACCACCTTTGGGAGGCTATACTGACCCCGTTCACTAATACACAGAAAGGAACATACAACATTATCGCTAACAGTGAAACCTGCCTTTGAACATCCTTCGGGGCCTCACTGGGGAGGATGGCCGAGTCTTCATGAGGGGACAGAACCGTGTTCTTGGGGTGCAGGTGTGTGTGTGTGGCGGGGGGACACGTAGGAGGCACCCCCAGGGTGAGAAGCACTCGGAGGGAAGCAGGAGAACTGGGCTGACCAATGACTCAGCCGGGGTTGGAACCTGGCCCCTGGCTCCAGAGGCTGGCAACCAGGGTGTGCCAGCCTGGACTCAGCACACAGAGGTGTGAAGGCGGGGAGCGGGAGGTGGGTGCAAAGTGGGCACGGAAGCAGACATGGAGTTGGGGCCTTGGCCTGGCTCCCACCACAGGACATGATGGTCAGCCTAGACCAGATGGGCTCAACCACCACCCGTGGTCTGAGTCTCTCCTGAGCCAGGGGCTGGCTGGCTGGGGTTTTCCTTTTTCCTCTCTCTCCTTGTCCTACATGGCTATAGGCGCAAGCAAGTGGTGAAAGCCCCACGCACAATCTTGGTGTGAGGAAAGGCTCTGCCCGACCCGGCTGCTTGGTTGGGCCCATCCTTTGGAGGCCTGGGCAGAGGTCGCAGGGCTTCTGGCTTCCCTTCTCCCTCTCCTCTGATGAAGTGTCAGCCTCTTTCCCAAATGTTCTCAGCTTCCCAAAGGCAGCAATACTCTCTGCTTTGCCTGTTGCCACTGAGAAACTGGGAGCAACTGTGGAGCTGCCATGGCCCCTGCTCATTGGGCCTCCCTGAGGAGGCAGCACCAGTGGAAGGGCCTCCTTGCAGAAACCTGCTACTCAGGCCCATCTTCTTCCAGCCCGCCTACCCACCTCTCGTCCTGCTGAGAGCTCCCCCTGGACCATTGTCTGGTCTATCTGACACTGACAGGCTGCCTGCCCCTCTGCTTAGACCTGACGGCACGGCTTCCTGCTGCTGTCAGCTGCTGAGGTGGGACAGAGCCTGTGAACGCCCAGCAGCTGCAGCCCAAGGGAAGGCAGGAGGTAAAGGTCTACTCCCTGCCAGGTGGGAGTGAGTATAAAGCAGTGTTTCTCAGCCTTTCTAATACCGTGACCCTTTAATACAGTTCCTCATGTTGTGGTGACCCCCAACCATAAAATTATTCTCATTGCTACTTCATAACGTAATTTTGCTACTGTCATGAATCATAATGTAAATATCTGTGTTTCCCGATTAGGCTCTACAGCAGCAGTTCTCAACCTGTGGGTCACTACCAGCAGTAGCAAAAAGGCAGTCTAGAGTATCTATCCCATGGGCCTTGCCTTGCCCGCACTTACAGACCCCTTTGCGCTCCTTCGCTTCCCTAGAGGTCGCCTTCCAAGTCCCCTGAGTGCAACTGTTATCCTGGACACTACTCGGTGATCTGCACACATCGATTTGCTCAGCGCCCAGCGCCTGTGTGCCCCATCTCTTCCCAGGAGGGTGATAGCAGCTAGGCTGGACACCATAGCAGGAGGCTTTAGGCTAACAGACACGAGAGCCCCCGAGCATTGAGACCAGACTGGCTTGTTCATTAGAAAAAATATAGTTGCTAGCAGGTGGCAAGCTCTGTGCAGGCTCTGGTGATGTGGGGCGGACAGGTCAGACCAGGCCCCTTCCCGTCGTGGGCCTGCATGCTGGGCAGCCATGAGTGAGGAAGCACTCACATGCCACTTGTTCCATGCTCCCTGGAACCAGTACTCGGGAAAGTGATGCTCAGGATGGACTGGAATTATAGAGGAGCCAGGTGGCTAGAGACGGAAAGCGATCACCTGTGGAGGGAGAAACAAGAGCCGAGACGCAGACTGTGAACCTGCGGCGGTCTATGGCAGAGGGTTCCTGTGAGCAGCACAGCCTTAAGGGGCAGTCAGCTCCTCTGGAGTTGAGGGCAGCTTCTCTGGGGGAGGAAGAGGGAAATAAGCCTGAGGACCACAGGAGTAATAGAGGATGGAGAGAGAGCCGGCCAGGCAGGGAGAACAGCAGGTGCATGGTCCGGACGCTGACGGGGAGGCCTGGAGTGGAGGGCTCAGGATGAGGCTGCAGAGGTCGTGTGACAGGTTGTGTAAGAGGCGGTGAGCAGTCACTCTCCTTCCTAACTCATTAGGGATGAGGACACTGCCTTGCCCCTTGCCTTGAGGCGTGTCAGGTGGCTTGTTTTCCTCAGTGGCATGTGAGCACCATGCATCAGCAGAGACCCGCAATATACAGTCACACTTGGCCTCTGATCCCAGGTACAGCAGGCCATCAAGAAGTGGAGTGGGAAGTCCTTCTACCTGGACTCGGTGGGCTGAGGTGTTGGAAGGCCATGGTAGGCAGTTGTCCTCAGAGGTGAAGAGGCATGAGTGACTGATGGAAAGCTGCAAGCTGCTTGTTGATAAGCGAGAGGAGCCAGGCTGCTGCTGATAAGCCCCCAAGGTCAGAAACCCAGTCTGTCTTTCCTCATCAGTCCTGGGGACTCCCGGGTAAAGGGACAGCACTCGGGCAAGGGGTGGTGCTTGTGCGCGGAGGTAGGCTGTTGAATGGAAGTCAGCCAGACGCTCACTTCCTGATAGACTCCTCATGGGTGAAGATTTAAAGGTGGGCAACCATGAAGGTGAATAGGCTGCCATCTGCCAAATGGAGGAAGAGGCGGCCAAGACACAGCTCTGGAAATGAACTGCTAAGCCTTTCAATGAACTGGCTCCTCTTGCCTCCCTCTAAGACCTGTTGTCCTTGAAATGCAGCTCCCAGTGGGATGGGGCCCTGGAATGGATGAACTTGGGGCCCAAAGAAGGTGGGTCTTCAGTATGGGGTGGAGCCAAGGGAATAACCAGACTGGCAACTGTCTGGGAGAAGCCACTCAAGACCAACATAAAAAATGCCCACTTATATTTGACAAAGGAGGCATGAACATACAATGGAGTCAAGACAGTCTCTTCAATAAATAGTGCTGGGAAAATTGGACAGATACATGCAAAAAAATGAAACTAGACCACCAACTTACACCTTACACAAAAATAAACTCAAATTGGATGCAGGACTTAAATATAAGATGGGAAACCATAAGAATACTAGAGGAATCCACAGGCAGCAAAATCTCAGACATATGCCAAAGGAACTTCTTAACTGATACTGTCCTAGGGCAATGGAAGCTAAAGAGAAAATAAACAAATGGGACTAGATCAAAAAGCTTTTGCATAGCAAAAGAAACCATCAACAAAACAAAAAGAAATTCCATTGTATGGGAGAACATATTTGCAAATGTTATCACTGATAAAGTTTTAATCTCCAACATCTATAGGCAACTTATACAACTTAATAAAAGAAAGATAAATGATCCAATAAAAAAATAGGCAACGGACCTAAATAGAATCTTTTCTAAAGAAGACAGAAGGAAAGTCAAGAGACACATGAAAACGTGCTCAAAGTCACTACTCGAGAGATGCAAATCAAAAAGACAATGCATTGCCATCTCACACCTGACAGAATGACAATCATCAACAAATCAACAAATGACAAGTGTTGGCGAGTATGGGAAGAAAAAGGAACCCTCCTGCACTGCTGGTGGGAATGCAGACTGGTACAGCCACTGTGGAGAACAGTATGGAGTTTCCTCAAAAAACTAAAAACGGAACTCCCATTGGACCCAGTGATCCCACTTCTAAGAATATATCCTAAGAAACTAGAAACACCAATCAGAAAGGATATATCCACCCCTATGTTCATAGCAGAACAATTTGCAATAGCTAAGATTTGGAAACAGCCTAGGTGACCATCAGCAGATGAGTGGATCAGAAAACTATGGTACCTTTACACAATGAAATACTATGCTGCCATAAAAAAGAAGGGATTCCTACCATTTGCAGCAACCTGGATTGAACTGGAGAGAATTATGCTAAGTGAAATAAGCCAGTCAATGAAAGAAAAATACCACATTATCTCATTCATTTATGGATAATAAAGAATACTATAAAGTGATGAACAAAAAGGTAGATACAGAGGCAGTAAAGCATCAAACAGATTGTCAAATTACAGTGGTAAGGTTAGGGAGAAGTAGGGTAGATAAGAGATAACCGAAGGACTTGTATGCATGCATATAAGCATAACCAATGAACACAAGACCCTGGGGGGTTAGGGCATACATGGGAGTGGGAGGGGGAACAATGGGAAGAAATGTACACATGTAATACATTAATAGAAAAATACAGTGGTACCTCGAGATACGAGTTTAATTCATTCCGTAACCTTGCTCATATATCAAGTTGCTCGTATCTCAAAGCAAATTTCCCCATTGAAATCAATTGAAATGCTGTTAATCCCTTCCAGCCCCCAAAATGCCACCCCAGTTGTTCTTGTTACGTGTTTTTGAATAAGAAAAATGTATTTATAAATGACAAATATTGTATAAAAACATAATAAAAGAGAATGTAAAGGAATAAACTGGTTTTATAAAGTGTATTTACCTACTCGTTACACTCTTAATGCTACACTTTATCCCTAAACTGAATGTAACTTAACTAATCTTCACTGAACTTAATTGCTACTGGTCTTTGCATTTTTGGCCAATTTAAAAAAACATGTCCAACGAGGTTTGCCTCTTCCTCCCTTTCAGAATGTTTCTGAAATGGGTGAGGCAAGTTTCATTGAACAGCTCCGATGCACAACCAGTAGCAACTTTTTTGGGGTGTTTCTTTTCCACGAAGTGTGACACCCTCTCCCACATTCCTAAGATCTCCTTTATCTCACTTGTAGAGATCTCCTCCACCTCTAGCTCCTCCTCGAAACCAATTTCTTAGAGAACCTCCGCACGTTGCTGAGACTGCAACTCTTGTAACTCCTCCGTGGTGAGTTCCAGAGAGTGCTCCTCGACCAGCTCATTCACGTCTCTCTCATCCACCTCCAGGCCCATGGATTTTCCCAGAGACACTATCTCCTCCTCACTGGCACCTCGGGTTCGAATCCTTCAAAGGTCCTTCCGGCTACGGCCTCAGGCCACAGCTTCTTCCATGCAGAGGTCAAAGTCCTCCTTGTAACACCCAGCCAAGCCTGATCAATAATTCTGAGGCATATCACGATGTTAAAGTGGTTCTTCCAGAACTCTCGAAGGGTGAGGTTTGTGTTCTCCATCTCCTCAAAGCAGTGCCGGAACAGGTGCTTGATGTACAGCTTTTTAAAATTAGAAATCACCTCCTGATCCATGGGCTGCAGGATACGAGTGGTGTTGGGAGGTAGGTAGACAACCTTTATAAACTTGAACTCTTCGAGGAGTTCATCTTCGAGGTTCTGTGGGTGAGCAGGAGCACTGTTGAGGATGAGGAGGGCTTGCATGGTTAGGCTGTTTTCCTGTAGATATTTCTTAACAGAAGGGCCGAAAACCAGGTTTAGCCACTCCACAAAGAACTGCCTGGTGACCCATGCCTTCGGGTTTGCCCTCCACATAACTTGCAGTTTATCTTTTAAAAGCTTATGTGACTTAAAGACTCTGGGGTTTTCCGAATGGTATACGAGCAGAGGCTTGATCTTGCAGTCGCCACTCACATTGGTGCACAGTGTGAGAGTTAGCCTATCCTTCATGGTTTGTGGCCTGGCATTGCCTTCTCCTCTGCCGTTATATAAGTCCTATTTGGCATCTTCTTCCAGAAAAGCTCTGTCTCGTCACAGTTGAAGACTTGCTGGGGGATATATCATTTGGCTTCTATCAGTTCGGAAAAAGTTTTGAGGTAATCCTCAGCTGCCTTCACATCCGAACTTGCTGCCTCACCATGCCTGATGATGGAGTGAATGCAGGACCTTTTCCTGAAGTTATCAAACCAGCCTCTACTGGCTTTAAATGAGTCTTTCGATGCTTTGTCCGTGGAAGTGCACGGGGTCTGCTCCAGCAAATCACCGTAAATCGATCGCGCCTTCTTGCATATGATGCCCTATGTCAATGTATCTCCTTTAAGCTGCTTCTCCATCACCCACACCATCAGTAGATTCTCCATCTTTTCATGGAGAGAGCTACGGAGATTAGAAATTATTGTAATGCCCTTAGCTGGCGTTATACTCTTTATCAACTCCTTCTGTTAAAGCACAGTGCATATCGTTGAAGTACTACACCCGTACTGCCTCGCCAAGTCAGCCACTCGCACACCTTGCTCATATTTTTCTATGATTTCACACTTTAATTCAATAGACATCATCCTCTTCTGAGCAGCGACCTTCCACTCGCTTTCTTTGGACCCATGGTTATAAAAAGAAATGTGATAAAGTATGTAAATGCACAAAAGATACTTCGACAACAAGGTTAACAAGCACACTGACTGAGGCGTGGGAAACTATGAGACACTCGAGTAAACCGGTGGGTCGTGTGCAGCCGGCCGATGCATGTGATTACTCCTTTCTCAAATGTTGCTAGTATTTCAAAGCAAAAAATCGCTTGTATCTCAAAAATCTCGTATGTTAGGGCACTCGTATTTCGAGGTACCACTGTATAATAAAACCCTAATATGCAAATTGACTGAATGGCAGAAAAAGTCACTCAGATGCACACTGACCACCAGGGGGCAGACACTCAATGCAGGAGCTGCCTCCAGCCAGCAGGCCCTACCGGATTTGGCAGTGGGGAGCAGGGCTGGCAAGTGGGTGGTGCCAGACCAGACAAGGTGGGTGTCTGCAGTGTGCAGTGACCCCAATCGCTCCGCTGGTCACCTCACAGATTGGCCCTGATCACTGGACAGGCCTAGGGACCCTTCCCATGCATGAATTTTGTGCACCAGGCCTCTAGTTTAATATATTCATCACAGGAGCTCAACCAGAGACTTAATTTAAAAAGCTGAAACAAAACAAATATGACACCACAACCAAAATACAAGTCCTCTCCAGAAATGAGGACAAGGACAGACAGTCTAGGGCAGTAGTTCTCAACCTTCCTAATGCCGCGACCCTTTAAGACAGCTCCTCAAGTGGTGGTGACCCCCAACCATAAAATTATTGCTACTTCATAACTGTAATTTTGCTACTGTTATGAACTGTAATGTAAATATCTGATATGCAGGATGTATTTTCATTGTTACAAATTGAACATAATTAAAGCATAGGGATTAATCACAAAACAATATGTAATTATATATTGTGAAGTATTTATTTCTAATTACAAATAAATGAAAATTTGTCTTGAATCATGGTGTAGCATGGGTAACAGTCTTAATATGACAACAGTAAACTACATTGCTATATTTTGCTACACTGAGGAGCGGTGTGTTGGTTCCTAAGACCATGGGAAATAGGTGTTTTCCAATAGTCTTAGGCAACCCCTGTGAAAGGGTTTGGGGGTCATGACCCACAGGTTGAGAACCGCTGGTTTAGGGGAAAGGAAGGATGGCAGGAAAAGGGGGGCAGGGGTAAAAGTAGGAGCAGGGCTGGAGGCTGCTCTCCCTGGCCTTCTTACAGCATGTGCTCCCTGAGGGCTGTGGGCTTTTCTGGAGCCAGCTCTGGGTGGGCAGCACAATGGCCCTGACACCACGCAGGGAGATCACTTGTCCTGCAGGCTGTCCAGGCAAAGGGTCCCTGGATGTCCATGTGGGGCAGTGTCAGGGCGTGAGGCCCTCCCTGAAAACCAGTTGAAGGACAGATTGTGGGGAGCTCCAGGGAGAGCTGGGCCTCAGGTTCGTTCATTGTGCTGCTGTTGCATGGATGTTACTCATTTGAAAAGAAATGTTTTCGTCACCAGACATCATGAGGGCAGCAGCTCCTGCTGTGACTTCTTGCCCTGCAGCCTGGGCAGTGCCCCACTGGGCTCGGCTCCTTTATGGCTGGCAGCTGGGTTGTGGTCTGGGAGACCATTGGGCAGCTACACAGAAAGCCAGAGAACATGACTGTGACTGCCTGATTACTTTTAAAAATATCACTTGCACTGCCATGTGGGGCATGGAAGCAGGGAGACCAGTTTGGAGATTTTGCACTGACCAGACAGACATGGTTGGGGTAGGTTTGAAAAGGGGTTGGCATATCCTAGCCTGTAGGCCACACTTTTGTCAAACCAAGTTTTACTGGAACACAGACATGCCCCATCTATGGCTTTTTTGCCCTAATGGCAAGTTTGAGTGACTGTAACACAGATTGTCTGGCCTAAAAGGCTAGGAATTTTTACTTTCTAGCTTTTACAGGCAACATTTGCCATCCCTTGGACTGGAGAGGAGTTGGGGGAGGGTCTACTGTTGGACAGGGAGAGACTGGAATATATCTTGCAGGTAGAGCCAATGGGTCTTATTAGTAATTGGGTATGGGGAAGGGAGAGGCAGAATTTGAGCCTAGGCTTTGGGCTTTCTGGGCCCATTGAGCTGAGAAGTTAGCAGCCTCTCCTGTCTATCTCCTTTGAAATGTCTCCCAAATCATTAGTCCTCATCCTTCTCACTTCAACAAAAGCACTTGTCACCCACTTCAGTGAGTCCTGTGAACCCTGAGAAAAAACACACTTAATAAGAGCTCCTGGTGGTAACTGGGCTCAAGTAAAAAAAGCAGAGCCCAGCAACCATTTCTGCACAGGAGGCCTCTTACAGCAGAGAGGCCTCTACACTAAACTGCCTTTTGATGTGCTCTGGCCTTCTGAGCTGGCCTTTATAAAGGTTTCCTGGAATCCTATTTCAACCAATAGGACTGAGCCTTTCCCCATCCAATCAACTCTATTTATTCTAACCAATCAGGACAGTGCCTTTTGGGCCAATCAAACTGTGAGAATTTGGAGCCCTCATTTGCATTAGGACAGATCAATCAGGGACCAGGAGCAGAGGCTTCTAGCCATATAAGCCAGCTCCCCTCTGGCTTGGGGAATATACTTTCCTTTCTCACTGAAGAATGTGTCTCCTGGCCGAGCTAAGCACCGAAGTTTTACAGCCAAGCTGCAAGTTGTTTGCACTGAATAAATTTCCTTCCTCACTGCATCCCAAATTGGAGATCCCTGTTGTTGTTTGAACTGGTGCCAATGACCACACATGATTTCTGGCAGTCCTCACATGATT
This sequence comes from Lasiurus cinereus, assembly GCA_011751065.1. Lineage (NCBI taxonomy): Eukaryota > Metazoa > Chordata > Mammalia > Chiroptera > Vespertilionidae > Lasiurus > Lasiurus cinereus. The sequence goes on from JAAGEH010000020.1 coordinate 404,718, forward strand.
TCTGGGGTGACTGTCCTAAGACACACATTGCATTGTCTGTGTCCTGGGACAATGTTTGGACAACGATAGTTCTGTTTGCCAAGAACAGCAGCTCCCTCCTCCTGGGGCACTGCCAGCCCTTCTCCTGCAGCCTGGGCCTTTTGTTGGGTCTCTGGTCTGGTCTTCTCGCACTGGTACCAAGAGGACAGATGACCTAGGTATTGCTAATCAAGGAATTCATTCCACACTTTCAACCTCAAAGATTAGTTAGCACCTGTGACATCAAGAGGAGAGATCTTGTCTTTCCTGAAAAGTGCAATATTTCAGTTGATTGATTTGGTACTAAGAGATAGGCAGGGATTACTTAGACACATGAGGGCAGGGAAAGTGCTGGGGCCAGAGCACAGCTGATGCAGAGGCTGGCTCAGGAGAGAGGCGCAGAGCGGCAGGAGGCAGGCCTGGCTGGGGAGAGGACAAGGCAAGCAGAGCAGGGGCAAGTCCCATCAGCAGCAGCTGCAAACTCGGCCACCCACTGCGCATGCTAGGCCCTGCTGTGGCCATGCTGCTCACGCTCACCCACCCAACTCTGCAGCAATGCAACGCGGTCAGCATTACTAACCACCTGCTTATGTGTGAGGAAAGTAAGACAAAAACAAACAAGCAGGTCAGTAACTTTTCTGAGGCCTGTACCAGTGCGTGAGCAGGAATAGAGAGAGTCACGAAGAAGGACAAACAGTACTTGGTGAGCACAGTAAACAGACCGGCACTCGGCACAGACATACCCCACCCCATGACAATGGGCAGTGTGGCTGGTTGTGGGTTAAAAGCTGGTTTGGCCTGCTCTCTGCCTTTGAGAGTGTCCTATCTCTTTTCACTCGAATAAACCTCACCACTGCCACTTAGATCCCCTCCTATGTGAGTGTCCCTGTGAATCTTAAACCGCAACATCCCTGAAGAACTGTGTGCTCTGAGAACAGGGTGATTATCTCCAGATCCCTGTTCCTAGAACAGGGCACTTGAGGTGAGGAAAAATGAAGCAGCGTCCTCAGCTGTCCAGGCTAGCTCTCAACGAGGCTGGAATTTCAACCCAGCGCTTGGGGTCCTGAGGCTGTCTCCCTTGCGCCCCACCCCCTCCTGCCTCTCTGAGGAAGACATTTCTTATTTCCATGTCTCTATACCAGTCAATCAAGTAATTAAGTAATTAACTTACTCATTAACCTTGCCATCTGCATCTCCCCGCCCCCCCCCCTCCCCAGACTGGAGGCACTGAGTTGGTGAGCCCTGCACTGTGGGTTCATTTTTCCTTTCCTGCTCCTCTTTCCTGATTAATTCCAGAGTATGTGTTCCTGGAGTTACAGGCATCCAGAGAGAGCCCATCTTGCACATCTACTGAGCTCATTTCTCACAGGTTCCCTTGTTCTCTACCAATCTCAGACTCTTGGTGGGGAAGCAGCAAAGCCCCACCTAGCCCCGGGCTGATGTTGAGGGAGCACCTGTGATAGATCAGTTGCTGGGCTAAAGGCTCTTCAAACCCTCAAAACTGCCAGGATGGGGATGCTATTATCAATCTCATTCTACAGACAGAGAAACTGAGAGGAAAAAAAAATTACTCCATGTCTCATTGCTGCCAGGATTTGATCCCGAGGGTGTCTGGATCCTAAGCCTCTGTTCTGCATGATCTCTCTGGCTCCACTAGGGTTATGTATAAGGAGAGGCTCAGAGGGCCCAGGCTCAGGGCCACAGAGCTGGCATGAGAGGGCCAGGACCAGGGTCATAGCAATGGAAGAACACTCAGACTCAGAGAAGGTTGGGAATGGAAGGAACAAATCACACAATCCTTCCAGTTCCTCCAAGTGCACCTGTGACAGATGTAAAATTAAGATCCAGGAATGGAAGTGATGAATATCTTTTTTATATAATACTAGAAGCCCAGTACACGAAATTCCTATATGGTGGGGGGGGGGGCGCGGGGAGGACAGGTGGAGAGGTGGTCCCTCAGCCCAGCCTGCACATTCTCCAATCTGGGACTCCTTAGGGGGTGTCTGACTGCTGGTTTAGGCCCGATCTTACAGTGGACATCCCTCTCACAATCCGGGACCACTGGCTCCTAATCACTCTGCCTGACGGCCCAATCATCCCAAACTGCCCCACCTTGTTGGCCTGATTGCCTCCAACTGCCTTCCCCCATTGGCTTTATAGCCCCCAAATGATCTCCCCTGCCAGCCTGATGGCCCCTAACTACCTCTGCCTCGGCCCACCACCATGACTTTGTCCAAAAGGTCTCCAGAAGGTCTCCTGGTCTAATTAGCATATTACTCTTTTATTAGTGTAGATGTTATCCCAATAAATTTAATAAAAATTGTCTGCAGCCAAAATTGGTTTGGTTCAGTGGATAGAGCATCAGCCTGCAGACTGAAAGATTCCAGGTTTGATTCCGGTCAAAGGCATGTACCTTGGTTGCAGGTACATCCCCAGCAGGGGGTGTGCAGGAGGCAGCTCATTGATGTTTCTAGCTATCTGTCCCTCTCCCTTCCTCTCTGTGAAAAATCAATAAAATATATATTTTTTTAAATAAATAAAAATAAAAATAAAAATTGTCTGCAAATTATGCTTAGATTGGAAGTGAACTACTTAACAATTTTATTTTAATCATCACTATTAGTGTACCTGTAGGTGTAAAATTTGGCTTCCACACTGTCAGTATTTCTTGGGGGCCAGACTTCAGAGAATTCATAGATAGTTCTGAGGTCTTTGGCCTTACTCTGAAGTTACTGGCTGCCCAAGTTATCACTCAAGGTGGTGAATTTTTCTACATTGTCTTGATCTTTTTCTAGATCATTTTTATTCAGTTCCTCATTTGGCCTGTGATAATGGCCACATATGGTTGGCTTTATAGCTTTCATAGGTTTTCTTGAAGGGGTAGGAATTTTTGGAAAGGCTCCTTTCCTTGAATTTCCTTAAAGACATCTTTGCACCCCCATAGTTGTCTTTAGTACCTGGAAGGACAACAGAGTGAGCGCAGAAGGACATTGGTTTGTGGGGAAATGGCTGGGATGAAAAGGAAAAGTCTTCATAAGAAAAAGTATGGGTTGAGGATGGAATCTGCCAGGCAAGACCGGGGAGTCTTGGGCATATGCCGCTAAAGAAGAGGAGAAGTTTGGGTGTGGTCCTTTCATCCTGGACACTGGACCTGGGTTAACAGGGCTTCTTCCTCTTTTAGCTTCTTTTGGTGAATGGGGTTGGTTGTTACATAACTGTGCTAGGAGTTTGTGGTTTCCTGGTCATCTTCACCATGTCAAAATTTCCCAGAGCCCTACTCCAGGCCTCCTGAACATATGCTTTTCTCTAGCACATGAGGGGTCACACCTCCTAGGCTTTAATTAATCAGGAAGCCTCTCCTCCAGCTAATGGTAGCACTGGGAGAGAAATTTAGACATTATAGAGCACCACCCTGACACTTCCATGGGGAGAGGTGAGGAGGCCAAGAAGCTTTGGTAAGAGAAAGGGGACATTTCTTCAGCACTCCTAAGCCTTCTCAAACTTATTGATCCGTGTTCAATTCTGATGGGTCACATGGTAGGGAGATAGTGCTTCCTCCAAATGTTTCCCTAGGTCACCCATTTTGGTGGTTCATTGTTCTTTCTCATCCTTCACCATTAGCTAGTTTTTGTAAGATTTACCTAAAATCTTTTCAAGGTAATGTGACTGTCTCTGTGGAGATGTGAATCATCCTGTTTTCCTAGTACAGGCCGCACTTATGCACTTTGAAAACCATTTATTTCTTGGTAATTACCAAAGACATTTTCCATTTCACTCCCTTTTTCCACTGTCCATGTGGCTCTCCCCAGCTTTCTGTTTTCAAGGTTAAAATCAGTGCCTTTAGGCTGTCTTTAATGAATAGAGTTGCTCAACTGATTATCCTAGCTTTGTTTAAAATTTTTGGGGTGATCATAGTAGGTATAGTATCTAGATTTGGGGTTTAAAAGTATAAAATGACTGAGTCAAGAATTTAAATCCCAAAGTTGGGCTTCTTGTTTGTATGTTGAAAACTGCACCACTCCCCACCTCACCTCCTCAAGGAACTCGGGTAGTCAGACCCTTGGTATGAGGGTAGCAGACTCAGGTTCATAGAGGGCAGGAAGCCCAATCCCTGTGAAAGTATGGATCAGAGGCAGGGCTAAAGGACCCTACAGAATCCATCTTAGCCCCTGCCATCAGGCTTTAGAATTTCTGGGCTTGGTACTGGATGTGACATACACTGACTTTCTGCGGAGGACTCAGGACAGTGAGGTTTTGATTGGAGGAGTCTGGTCTTGGGTCAACAGACGGAGGATCCTGGGATCTGCCAGAGCTCAAGGTGAGGAACATGAGGGAGGAGAGAGGGACCCTGGACCCTAGAACAGAATCATCCCACCAAGGGTGGGATGATGACAACAGGTGATTTCTGCATCCAGGTCTCAGAGACTCAGGGGGCTTTGGTATAGGGAGCAGGACCTCAGATACACAGAGGACTGGCCCAAGTCCTTTCAGAGTCAACATTAAGATGTAGGGACCCTGGGTCACATAACAGCAGGGACCCCACAGAAGCCCACCCTTGCTGTCAGCCCTGGAAATCCCCAGGGCGGGATGACCACAGGCAGTATTTCCTGACTTCTGCAAATGGGTCTAAGAGATCCTGGGAACATTGTGTCAGAAAAAGGGCCTCTGGTGCACAGAGAGGAGGGCCCACATCCTGCTGGAGTCAACCGCCAAGGTAGCAGCAAGGTCATTAGCCTCTGCCCAGCCTGGGTCAGAGGCTAAGGACCTAGCCACGCCCGCCTTGCCCCACCCTGGCGTTCAGTGGAGCCTTCAGTTGTTTTGGAGGTTATGGACCCTGGCTCTTTAAATATATAGATATTAACCCAGGCTTTTTCAACCTTGGCACTATTGACATATTTTTTTAAATTAACAAATTGGTTGTCATTTTAAGAAAACAACTGATGGAATTTCTTGCCAATGAAAATTATGATCTCTCAAGCAAAAATTAGAATTTGGAGAACTGGGTTCCTCTACTGTGCTTGGCACTTTCTGTAAAGACTCTGGGGATGTGCTTGGTGCTGATATTAACAGATATGACCTTTTGATACTGTGTGATGAAATGTGTCAACACTTAAAAGATCTCCATAATGCAGTGAAGGACTATTTCCCAAAAGTTTGTTGCATAATGCTACAAAATCATTCATAGGTGAAGATCCGCTTAAAAGATCCACAATGGAAACAATTGATTTTATTATGATATGGTGGAAAAGTTTACTGATTTGGTTTCAAATTTCATATTGCAACTAACTTTTGAAAAACTACCACTTGTTGATTTTGGTTCAGTATCAAAATGTCCCAATTATCTAGAAAGGTTATTAAAATTCTCTTGCCAACTGTGTGAACTACAATATTTCCATATACTTCAACTAAAACAGCATAGCACAACAAATGGAATGCAAAATAAATAAGAAAATCTGATTCTTTCCTTTTATTAATGTACTTTTATTTTCAACTTTAATTATAGTTGACATGCAATATTATATTAGTTTGAGGTGTACAACATAGTAATTAGTCATTTATATAGCTTATAATATGATTACCCTGATAAGTCTACTACCCATCAGACAACATACTTGGATATTACAATACTATTGACTGTATTCCCAAGGTTGTTCTTTACATCCCTGTGACTATTTTTATAAACTGTCCATTTGTACTTTTTAATCCCTTCACCACCACCCCTCTCATTTGGCTACAATTTTTTCTCTGTACTTATGACTTTATTTCTGGTTTGTCTGTTCTCTTTTTTTTATCTTCTAGATTCCACATATAAGTGAAATCATATGCTATTTGTTTTTCTGTATCCAAGTTATTCACTTTGCATAATATCCTCTAGATCCATGAATGTTGTTGCAAATGGTAAGCTTTCATTCTTTTTTGTGTGTCAGAGTACTATTCCATTGTATATATGTACCACCACTTCTTTAGCCATTTTGTTTGCTTCCATATCTTAGATATCTATACTAATAAAAGGATAATATTATATTAGACTGGATAGACCAGGCATCTTCCGGCATCCTTCCGGACAATGCTGTGGTGGCTGCGAGGGCCAAGGAGGGTCGGCAGGCATAGTGGCTGGCAATGGCAGCAGCAGTGGGATGATGGAGGCAGCACCTTCCACTGATTGGCCTGCAGAGGACGGCCAGACTGCAGCTTAGGCCCACAGGCAGAATGGTTAGGGGTGATCAGACAGCCAAATAACCTTCTGGAAGTCATTTCGCATATCCTTCTGGATGAAGCAGTGGTGGCAGGGACTGAGGCAGAGGTGGTAGGGGGCAATCAGGCAGGCAGGTGAGCAGTTAGAGATGATCAGACAGGCAGGTGAGTGGTTAGGGCAGGTGAGTGGTTAGGGCAGGTGAATGGTTAGGGGCAATCAGGAAGGCAGGCAGGTGAGCAGTTAAGGGCAGTCAGGCAGGCAGAGTGGTTAAGGGCAATCATCTAGGCAGGTGAGCAGTTAGAGACAATCAGGCAAAAAGTTAGAAGCAATCAGGCAGGCAGGTGAATGGTTAGGGGTGATCAGACAAGCAGGCAGAATGGTTAGGGGTGATGAGGCCAGCATGCAGAGTGGTTAGGGGAGATCAAGCAGCCAGGCAGGCAGGCAAGCGGTTGGAAGCCAGTGTTCCAGGATTGTGAGATGAATGACTGACTGCCAGTTTAGGCCCAGCATTGGACATCTTTTAAAGAGTTCCAGATTGCAGGCCTGGCTGAGGGACCCCCTCCACCTCGTGCAAGAATTCTAGTTGTAAATAATACTACAATAAACATGGGGGTACAAAAATTTTTTTCTAATTAGTGTTTCAGATTTCTTTGGATAAATATGGTAGCTCTGTTTTTAAAATTGTGAGGATCCTTTATACTGTTTGTCATAGTGGCTGCACCAACTTACAATCCCACCAGCAGTACACGAGGATTCCCTTTTCTCCATATACTCTCCTGCATTTGCTGTTTGTTAATTTATTGATGATAGCCATTCTGACAAGTGTGAGGTGATATCTCATTGTGGTTTTAATTTTTATTTCCCTCATGATTAGTGACACTGAGTATCCTATATAATAAAAGTCTAACATGCTAAGTGTCTGGTTGTCCAGTCATCCATTCAACCAATCAAAGCATAATATGCTAATTATATGCTAAGGCCACTCAACCACTCACTATGACATGCACTGATCACCAGGAGGCAGATGCCTAACCAGTAGGTTACCTTGCTGCTAGAGTCTGGCCTATCAGGACTGAGCAAGATGAGCTGGAAACACTCTGGATCCCTTCTGCAGTCCCTTCTTGGCTGGCCAACCTCCCGCATCTCTCCCTGGCTCCAATTGTGCACTGGCGGGGGGAGGGGGGTCCCTTGGCCTGGCCTGTGCCCTCTTGCAATATGGGACCCCTCAAGGGTTATCAGAGAGTTGATATTGGCTTGATCTCACAGGCCAGGCTGAAGGATCCCACTGGTGCACAAATTCATGCACCAGGCCTCTAGTCTTTTCACATGTCTATTGGCCATCTGTAGGTCCTCTTTGAAGAAATGTCTATTCAGAGCCTCTGCCTATTTTTTAACTAGGTTGTTTTGAGTTTTTTTTTTTTTTTTTTTTTTTTGGTATTAAGTTGTGTAAGTTCCTTATAAATTTTGGATATTAACTCCTTATCACATGTGTCATTGACAAGTATCTTCTTCCATTTGGTGGGTTGTCTTTTCACTTTGTTAATGGCTTTGTAAACTGTGTAAAACTTGTAAGTTTGATGTAGTCCCATTTGTTTATTTTTTCTTCTGTTTTTCTTGTCCAATGAGACATATCCAAAAAAGATTCTGCCAAGAGTAATGTCTGAGAGTTTACTGCCTATGTTTTTCTAGGAGTTTTATGGTTTCAGGTCTTACATTTAAGTCTTTAATAATTTTGAGTTTATTCTTATCTGGTCTAGTTCCATTGTTTTGCATGTATCTGTCCCATTTTCCCAACAGCATTTATTAATAGACTCTTTAATACATTGTATGGTCTTGTCTCCTTTCTCATGGATTAATTGATCATATAGGTGCAGATTTATTTCTGGGCTCTCTATTCTGTCCCATTAATCTGTGTGTCTATCTGTTTTATGCCAGTATCATGATATTTTGATAGCTTTGCAATAGTTTGAATTGAAATAGCATGATACTGTGAACTTTGCTTTTCTTTCTCAAAATTGCTTTGGGTATTCAGGGTCTTTTGTGGTCCCATATAAATTTTAGGAATATTTGTTTTGGTTCAGTGAAAGATGCCACTGGTATTTTGATAGGAATTGCATTGAATCTGTAGATTATTTTGAGTAGTATGGACATTTTAATGATGTTAATTCTTTTTACCTTTTTATTCAGTTTCTTTCTTCAACATCTTACAGTTTTCTTAGCACAGGTCTTTTGTTTCCCTGGTTAAATTTATTCCTTGGTGTTGCATTACTTTTGATGCAATCCTATATAATAAAAGCCTAATATATAAATCGACCAAATGGCAGAATGACTGGTCGAATGACAAGTCACTATGACATGCACTAACCACCAGGAGCTGCCCCCAGCCTGCAGGTCCCAGGTCAGCCAAGGTGGGTGCCAGCAGAGGGGGCCCCCTGATTGCCCCAACAATCACCTACCTGTGTGTGAATGGCAGCAGCAGTGGGGGCAGGGCTGGTGAGTGGCACCAGGCCAGCCAAGGTGGGTGCCAGCGGGGGCCCCCTGACCACCCCGCTGATCACCCAACAGATCAGCCCTGATCACTAGCCAATCCTAGAGTCCTTACCCATGCATTAATTTTGTGCATTGGGTCGAGACCGGTTTGGCTCAGTGGATAGAGCATCAGCCTGCAGACTGAAAAGTCCCAGATTCGATTCCAGTCAAGGACATGTATCCTGGTTGCGGGCACATCCCCAGTAGCGGGGGTGCAGGAGGCGGCTGATCCATGTCTCTCTCATTGATGTTTCTAACTCTCTATCTCTCTCCCTTCCTCTCTGTAAAAAATCAATAAAAATATATTTTAAAAAAATATTGTGCATTGGGCCTCTAGTTGGTATATAAAAACACAATTTATTTCTGAATGTTAATTTTGTATCTTTCAACTTTACTGATTTCATTTATTACTTCTAATAGTTTTTTGGTGGATTCTTTAGGGTTCTTTCTATATAGTATAATGTTATCTACAAATAATGACAGCTTTACTTCTCCACTTCCAATGTGGGTGCCTTTTCTTTTTCTTTTCTGATTGCTGCGGCTACAACTTCTAATACTATAATGAATAAAATTGGTGACATTCTTGTCTTATTCCTAATCTTAATAAAAAGCTTTTAGTGCCGGAACTGATTTGGCTCAGTGGATGGAGCGTCAGCCTGCGGACTGAAAGGTTCGATTCTAGTCGGGGGCATGTGCCTTGGTTGCAGGAGCATCTCCAGTGTGGGGTGTTCAGGGTGTGGCTGGTCGATGTCTCTCTCTCATAGATGTTTCTGACTTTCTAGCCCTCTTCCTTCCTCTCTGTAAAAAATCAATAAAATATATTTTTAAAAAAAGCTTTTAGCTTTTCATCTTTGAGTATGATGTTAACTGTGGGTTTGTAATACATGAGCTTTATTATGTTGAGATATGTTCCCTCTATCCCCACTTTGCTTAGTTTTTTATCATATATACTAGAGGCCTGGTGCATGAAATTCATGCACGAAGGGGGGGTACGCATGTGTCCCTCAGTCTAGCCTGCACCCTCTCCAATCTGGGACCCCTCAAGAAATCTCTGATTGCCCATTTAGGCCAGATCCTGTTGGGCCTAAATGAGCAGTTGACATCCCTCTCATAATCCAGGACTGCTGGCTTCCAACCACTCACTTTCCTACCTGCCTGATTGCCCCTAATCACTTCTTCCTGCCAGCCTGATCACCCTCTAACCACTCCCCTTCCAGCCTGTTTGATGCCTAGCTGCTGCCCTGCTGGCCTGATGTCCCCTAACTGCCCTCCCTTGCTGGCCTGGTCACCCTAACTACCCTCTCACGCCAGCCTGGTCACCCCTAGCTGCCCTCCCCTGCCAGCCTGGTCACCCCCAGCTGCTCTCCCCTGCTTGCCTGGTTCCCCCCAACTGCCCTCCTCTGTAAGCCTGGTTTCTCCCTACTGCCCTCTCCTGCAGGCCTGGGTTCCCCTCAACTGTCCTCCCCTACAGGCCTATTTACCCCCAATTTTCCTCCTCTACTGGCCTGGTCACTCACAACGGCCCTCCCCTGCAGGCCTGGTCCCCCTCACAACTGCCCTCCCCTGTAGGCCTGTTTCCCCCTCCCCCAACTGCCCTCCCTTGCGGGCCTGATTGCCCACAATTTCCCTCCCCTGATGGCCATTTTGTGACAGCCATCTTGTGTTCACATGGGGTGGCCATCTTTTGATGCAATCCTATATAATAAAAGCCTAATATACAAATCAACCAAATGGCAGAATGACTGGTGGAACAACCAGTCACTATGACATGCACTAACTACCAGATGGGATGGCCATCTTGTGTGTTGGAGTGATGGTCAATTTGCATATTACCTCTTTATTATATATAGGAGGATGGGTATTGTCAAATGTTTTTTTCTATATCTATTTATATGATCATATAATTTTTATCCTTCATTTTGTTTGTGTGTTGTGTCATGTTTTACAGATATTGAACTAGCTTTACAACCTAAGGATAAACCCCACTTGATTATGGTATGTGACTTTTTAATGTATTGCAGAATTTGGTTTTGCTAACATTTTGTTGAGAATTTTTACATCTATGTTCATTAGGAGTATTGGTCTATAATTCTCTCTCTCTCTCTCTCTCTCTCTCTCTCTCTCTCTTTTTGGTAGAGTCTTTTTCTTGTTTTGGTATCAGGGTTATGCTGGGATCATAAAATCATTGTGGGAGCCTTCCTTCCTCTTCAAATATTTGGTACAATTCACCTGTGAAGACATTGATCCAGGACTTCTGTTTGTTGGAAGTATTTTTTTTTGTTACTGATTCAAATTTATTGGTAGTTATTGGTCTGGTCAGGTTATCTGTTTCTTCCTGATTCAATCTTGGGAGATTGTATGTTTCTACTTCTTTCAGGAATGTATCCACTTCTTTCAGGTTACCCAATTTGTTGGCATATAATTGTTCACAATATTTTCTTCTAATACTTTGTATTTCTGTGGTGTCAGTTATCAATTCTCCACTTTCATTTCTGATTTTATTTATATGTGCCATCTCTGGTTTTTTGTTTTGTTTTGTTTTGTTTTGTTTTTACTTGATGAGCTTGGCTAAAGGTTTATTGAGTTTATTTTTTTCAAAGAACTAGTACCTGATTTCATTAATTTTTTTTTTAGGACACTTCTTCATTTATTTCTGTTCTAGTGTTTATTATTTCCTTCTTTCTTCTCCCTTTCAGCATGGTTTGATCTTTATTTTCTAGTTCGTTTAGATGTAAGGTTTAAAATTTTCCTGTTGGGAAATCAGCTGACAATCTTATGGGACTCCTTCATACATAGGTAACTGCTTATCTCTTGCTACTTTTAAGATTCTTTCTCTTTAATCTTTGGCACTTTAATTATAACATATTGTGATGTGGGCTTCTTTTGGTTCATTTTTCTTGGGAGTCTCTGTGCTTCCTGGATTTGTCTTTTCCTTCACCATGTTTGGGAAGTTTTCAGTCATTATTTCTTCAAAAGGCTTTTCAACTCCTTGCTTTCTCTCTTTTCCTTTGGGTACCCCTATGATGAAAATATTGTTATACTTGATGTTGTCTCAGAGGTCCCTTAAACTATCTTCATTTTAAAAATGAGTGAGTCTATATGCAGGCCCCTCAGTGGGAGTGTACAGGTCAACAGCCCTCTGCCTTACTCATAACCAATTCCCTTTGATCTCCACAGCCAGACCCCATGGGGCCTCCTTCCCCACATGTGTTCCAGAATGAGGAGTCTGGTGTGGGGCTGTCCCCCTTATTCCAGAGGGAGGCCTCTGCAGTGAAGATATCCCTCTGGATACACACACACACACACACACACACACACACACACAGCCCAGTGCATGAAATTCGTGCACTGGGGGGGGGGGCGGGAAGGGCGGGGAGGCACAAGGAGGGGTGTCCCTTAGCACAGCCTGCACCCTCTCGAATCCGGGACCCCTTGGGGGATGTCTGAGTGCAATCAGTTTTGTGTCTGCACCCCTCCTACCACTCTAGAGTGTCTCCTTTATGTTCTTAGTTATAGGCTGTTCAGCTGGACTTCAGGTGACTCTCCATGATAACTGTTCTGTAATTCTGATATGGTGCTGCAAGGAGGCAAGTACAGCATTTACCTATGTCACCATCTTGACTTGAAGTCTGTGGCTATTTCAATTAAGACAGACATTGAAAAGATCTGCAAAAATATAAAACAATTCACTATTTTTACTAATTTTATTATCTTGAAAAATGTAGTCTTTTCATAAAAGTGTGACATATGTGGTATGGGTTGAATGTTTATGTCCTCCCAATATTTATGTGTTGAAACCCTAATCAACTATCCTACTGAGAAGTGATTAGGTCCCTGTAGGCGGCATTAGTGCCCTTATAACAAGGATGCCATCGCTCTGTTCGCTATCATGTGGGGATGTTGTGACAGAAATCAGGCTGGCGGGAAGCCACCAACCAAAGCCCTGGGAGGCTCAGAAATGACTGTCTTTTCCACTGGTGCTGGCTTAGTGAGGCCCCTCCAGCGGCTGATCATCCGGGTCCTGGTCTTTTAGACAGAATAAGCTTCCGGGTACTCAGGGGCCTTCCCACACATGGCAGCTTGGGCAGTTGGCTGATGCAGGAAGCAAGCGAGATCAGGGAAACCAAGGGCGTAATGGCAGAGAAGCAGGGAGGGCCATCTGCTCCGGCTGGCTGGCCGCACAGGATCGCCGGAAGACTGCAATCTGCAGCCCGCACCGGCCCTCCCTCCGCGGCAGCTCCGACCTCCGACTCTGATCTCCAGGCTCCGGGAGGCTCGAAGGAAGAGTCCTGTTGTTTCAGTCACTTAGTCTGGGGCCCTGGAGCCGCCCAGACTGCTCAGGAAAGTATGCTGTTTCGAATATGTCGAGGCTGTTTTGGACACGAGACCCTAGTTTACCAAGTCAGGAGGCGTTTCTGCAACTCCCCAGTCGCGTGGGCGCCTTCCTCCTCTCCTTCCTGCCCACCTCACCGCCCGTCCTGGATGCGGGCATGTCGCTGACTGGCGGGCTCCGGCACAAGGACTCGCACGTCTTCTGGCCGATCATCCTGAAGCCACTGAACCGGGAGGGCTGTGGGGGTTCGCGGGGGAGCTGTGGCGCCCCAATTGATGAGGAGCCTCATGCGCCAGCCCCCACCGAGGGGGTGGGCTGGGCAGGTGGCAGAGGGCTTACTACTCCTGTGCGCATGTGCGGGAGGGGCTGCTGGCAGGCTTTCCCTGGGCAGGTCCTATTTGTTTATTGACTCTTTTTTCACATAAACCAACTTCTCACTTAAAAAGTATCAAGGACGTTCTTTCATGTCATATATCCAATAATAGAAATAAGAGCCACCTTTTATTAAGTGCTTAGAATGTGCCCAGAGATTGTGCTAAGTAGTTTGTACAGGTTAGCTCATTTTCTTCCACTCTTCACAATGAACTGTGAGAGGTAGGTCCTGTTTACCCTGCGCTACAAATGAAGAACCTGAGACTAGGGTGGTAGAGCTTTTGGTCCAGGAACACACAGCTAACAGGTCACCCCACAGGTGTGAGCTCAGACACTCCAGATCTTACAGGCTTCATAGTAAATAAATGTATGGCAGTCCTAAGAGCTCTGTGACTAAATGCACATTGAGGAGTTAGAAATGACCATAGCACCAAAACCGGTTTGGCTCAGTGGATAGAGCGTCGGCCTTCAGACTGAAAGGTCCTGGGATCGATTCCGCAAGGGCATGTACCTGGGTTGCGGGCACATCCCCAGTAGGGGGTGTGCAGGAGGCAGCTGATCGATGTCTCTCATCGATGTTTCTAACTATCCCTCTCCCTTCCTCTCTGTAAAAAAAATCAATAAAATATATGTTTAAAAAGAAAGAAAGAAAGAAATGATCATAGTGATGCACAAAGCTTTGATTAAGGATAACTATGATGTACTTGTGGAAAGTTGATTAATGTATCATGAACCATTAATCAACATAAATCATCTGTGGTTTTGATGTACCTTTGTTTTTGCACAGGGCTTCTAGTACCTGAAAACAAAACAAAACTCGGAGATAAGAAAGGATTCATCAAGAGTTCAAGATCCTTGGTGAAAGCCAGGGGTTTGCCTGTCAAATTATGAGGGATGCTTTCCTAACCCCACCTGTATCTCTGACCCAGCATCTGTCTTCTTATGCACTCCCCCATAACCTTATGCTTTTTCTTATGCCTCTAATCCAGTTTGTAATAAAAGCCTTGTAGTCTGGATTGCTCTGGCCCCTCAATAGACTATGTGCTCCATGAAAGCAGGGAGAGTGGCTGTTTGCACTCGCCCTTTTATCCTCTGAATCTAGCATAATGTCTGGCACACAGTTGCTGCTCAATAAACATTGGTTGAATGAACTACTGGAGAGCAGACACTCTCAGAGCTCTGTCTAAGCTCTCAGATTCCGTTAGCATTTGCACATCAGCTCCAGATGTGCTCTGGCTGCCAGCAGCCTGGGACCTGTGCCTCTTTGCTAGAGCTGCTGGAGCCAGCTTTGTCTTTGTTAGTGGAGAGCTGGAAGTGCTGAAAATGTATGTCCTTCTGGTGACAGTCCTTAACCAATGACTGATGAGTGAGGGTAGCAAGTTAAATACTCCAGCCTGTCCCCCTTCATCAAGACACTGAGTGTATACCACTGTCTTTCCAGAGCCCCCTAGAGGCAAAGCATTCTCTGAGGACTTGACTGCTACCACACCTTTGCCTGCTCCACCCCATTTCCCTCCCCACCACTGTTTTCCTTGCAGCACTTCCTAATAAGTCACCCCAACCTTGCTACAGATGTGTTTCTGGGAAACACAACCTAATATAGACTGGGACTGTGTTTAATCATCTTTATGCCCCTCATGCTTTTTTGCCACTTCATATTTGTTGAATGAATTAATGTTGGTGTCTCATTTATAATCCTAGAGGTCTGGGGCAAGATTGGCTAGAAAGAATCTATCCAATAATTTCTCTAGAAATCTTGATGATTAAGATCTGTGGGAGTGTGGTATCAGCAGTGGTATATTGGAGCTACCATCTTTTTCTGTGTATAAGATGCCCCATGTATAAGATGCCCCCTCCTATTTTTCCAATCCAAAAGTAAGAAATCAATACCCTATATAATAAAAGCCTAATATGCTAAGTGTATGGTTGACTGGTGGTCTGTTCAACCAATCAAAGCATAATATGCTAATGATATGCTAAGGCTGCTCAATCACTTGCTATGAGGCGCACTGACCACCAGGAGGTAGACAGTGAACCAGTTGACCAGTTGCTACTGCAAGCACTGACCACCAGGGGACAGACACTCAACCAGTAGGTTAGCTTGCTGTTGGAGTCCGGCCAATTGGGACTGAGCGAGATGGGCCAGACATTACCTGGAACCCTCCCATGATCCCTTCCTGGCTGGCCACCCTCTCACATCCCCTCCCGACCCCAATTGTGCACTGTTGGGGTCCCTTGGCCTGGCCTGTGCTCTCTTGCAATCCAGGACCCCTTGGGAGATTTCAGAGAGCTAGTTTCGGCCCATCCTACAGGCCAGGCCGAGGGACCTAACTGGTGCATGAATTCATGCACCAGGCCTCTAATTTTAAACATAAAACAGAACACATTTTTATTTAGTAACTAGAGGCCCCTCAGCCCAGCCTGCACCCTCTTCAATCCAGGACCCCTCGGGGGATGTCCGACTGCTGGTTTAGGCCCGATCTCCAGCACAACTCTCTCACAATCCTGGACCGCTGGCTCCTAACTGCTCATCTGCCTGGCTGCCTGATCACCCCTAACTGCCTTTCTTGCCAGCCTGGTCAGCCCTAACCACCTCTGCCTGCCAACCTGGTCATCCCTAACTGTCTTCCCTGCTGGCCTGATCACCCCTAACTGCCTCTTCCTTCCATCCTGATTGCCCCCAACTGCCTCCCCCTGCCCGCCACTGGCCCGGTTGTCCCCAACTGTCCCCCTTCACCAGCCTGACACCCCACACAGCCTGCTGCTCAGTCGTTTGTTCACCCCTCACTAAACCTCCTGCTGGCCTGGTCACCCCACGCAGCCTGTTTGGTCGTCCATCCAGTTGTGACAGTCACTTCAGCTTTTATATAGATAGATTACCTCAGATGTTTACATATGATGTGCGACATATCACTTTATTCAGCCTCTGTTGCATCATTACTCTCTTCTTCATCACTATTAGTTTCAGACATGTCAATTTCTCCAACTTCTATTATATCACTGCTGTCTTCGGAGTCACTGTCTATATATGTGAGATCATCCTCATAAACTGGCATTTGCTGAGCTAACTTTGTTTGTATTCTCATGGCCAACCCTTCTTTCCTCATGAAATTGAAGCACTATTATGCCTTTCCTGTCAAATCAACAATGTTCATTTCACTTGCAAACATTCTTGCCTAAGCTTGGTTGACACACATAAACCATTCTGGCGCTGCTCCATAATCCAAGTCTTAACCTCTGCTCCAAGTTTGCTCATTTTGCTGGTTTTCCTCTTAAAGCCTTCTTCTTTTTTGGCTCCTTAAGGCATTGTTATTCCTGTTTTCTTCACTATCTGGTCATACGCTCAGCAGGAGGAGGTCCAAATTGTCTTTCTGCAGCTCTATTTCCATGCTCCTTTGCACAGCTGATTACATTCAGTTTGAATTTTGCAGAGTGAGACAATCACCGCTATTTATCTTTTTCTTTTTTTGACATCTTTATGGGCTCAGAACGCCCAGGTCCCTGTTGCACTGCACACTTTCCATCTCTACCTCCAATTACAGCATTAGCCGACATCAGTAACAACAAGGCCTGTGGTTGGAGGAAGCCTGTTTGACCAAGTATGAGCAGCTACACACCCACTCGGCATCCTCCTCGGTTGACTTCTGTGTGTAAGATGCCCCTCAATTTTGTCTAAAGATTTTAGAAAAAAATAGCATCTTATACATGGAAAAATACAGTATACAGGCTATGAGAACCAATTATTAAATATTCAGAATTTTTGTAAAATGATTATTAAACTCTTGGTATCTTGAAATTGGGCAGGGTGGAATGTTTATACCACAGAAATTGGCAAATGTTACAAATCAGGGCTAGTCTTTGTCCTTGCACACAGCCCCTCATTTCCCAGAGCCAGTTCACTACCATACTCCTCACAATAACACTTCAGGTTAAAAAAAAAAAACAGGTTAAAAATGAAATATAATCTAGTGGTTAAACTGATGGTTCTGAGTCAGGGAGACCTAGGTTAAACTGTATTGTTACTTATCTGTTCTGTGATTTGGGGCAAGTTACTTAATTACTTTGTGCCTATATTTCTTTATCTGTAAAAGAGTAATACCACCCTTTGTCTTTAGACACTATATATATATATATATATATATATATATATATATATGAGAAGTGCTTAGCTCAGTGTCTGGCATGTAGAAATAGCTCAATGAATGATAACTATTGTCATTAAAAGAACGAAGAAACACAGAAAGGCCCAGGTTCATGGTATCCCCATGCCAGCAGACATTGCTGTACTCTGGTTGTCAGCCCAGTCCTATCAGGTCATCTTGATGGAAAGCTGTGGTTAATGGTGAACTATAGGAAGATTAATGGCTTGTCTCAGCTCATTACTTACCACCTTGAAACCCTACGCACCAAATGTGGCTAGTTTGATCGACCTCAGAGAGGGAGTAGTCCCTGGCATGTGGCCTCTGTAATTCCCATCAAGGAAAGACGATCTGTTCCGGGTAGCTGTGTTAGCAGGGAGCAGAAATCACATTGTCTGGAGGGCAAGACCCAGGCTCCAGGGATGATGATGACATGAAATCACCCCATCAGATGTGGCAATTACTAAACATGCAACACACATGCAGAGTTATCTGTATAATGTAAAGGGTTTCTCAAATTTTAACAGTCCTGAAGTGGGGTAAATGAAGATGCCAGATCCAGGCCCATGTCACCTAGGGGCTAGATTTTTCACAGCTGATGGCTTCCTACCACTGCCATCAAGACTCTGGCCAAGGAGCACCTCGGGCCTGCATGCATGCTCTTGGGAGCAGCCCTCAGCCGATGATGGGCCAGATTTGGTGGCTCTCAACTTCCTCACTTCTTGGGTGAGACAGCTCTGACGCATGCTCCACAGCACCCCTAAAGGTGAGATTGGTCCCAGTTAGCCAGGGCAATGACCTTACTGATTAAGGTGCCTTACCTTCCTTTCCTTCTCAACTTCCTGGGTTTACTTCCCAAATAGAGTACAGGTATCCCCAAATTTGTCTCAGGGTTGGCCTCTGGGGGAATTCAACCAAAGACAAAAAGATGCCAATTATTCAGCACCTACTATGGAGAAGATGGGATATGGGATAGGGTAAGTGAAAGGAATGGAACTGAGTGTAGAGTGGCAAGGCCAGCTTTTCAGATGAAGAGTTATTCATCTTCTGCATTTTCCCTATCCTACTTGGATTGTGACATGTAACAGGCACCAATCTTGTAAGTGTTGACTGCAAGCATTTTACCAAGATCCATACTTATGGGCTTTCTGGAGAAAGCTTGGAGAAAGTAGAGCATATGTTTAATATGGAGCTTGCAGACTGGCCTTTCCATTCATAAAAATAACAGGTAGCATTTATTAAGCTCTAACTCTTTGTCAGGTGCTGTGAAGAACAGCATGGTCACATTCAGTCACCACAACAAGGCCATGTGATATAGGTACTATGATATTTAATTTTATGGATGAGGAAACTGAGTTTCAGAGACTAAATCACCCATCTGTAGTCACTCACACAGTAAGTGGTGCAGTTAGGATTCAACTCAGAGCCCTGGCTTGGACCCAGGGCTGCGAGGGTGTGGGCCTAGAAGTGTGCTGATGATATATATATCAAATTCTCCCTCTCCTATTCATCCGGACCACAGAGTCCTTGTGCAGTGATCTTAGGAACAGCCTTTCTCTGGTTTGTTCTGTTTTCAACAAGGCACCAATACTCGTGGAATATTGCAACACTCCACCCATTTCTCTCCCTTTCTGCCTTTGAGAGCCCCAAAACATTTACTGCAGGTACATCAGTGAGGGCATGAAAGCCACTGTGAATAATAAGACCAGAAAGCCCACCTTGGGCCATTGTCAGGGACCTGAAGACAAAATCAGACACAGACTTAGTTCGATGGAAGAAACTAAAGAGCATAAACTCAGAGATGGTAGTGGGGTGGGCAGATCTCCCTTGCAGTGCCTCCCAGAACCAAACTGGGAGCTACAGCTGAATTGGAGGAAATGCCCTGCATTACTAACTGGGACGATCTGAAGAGGAGACTTTTACTTTAATTCTCACCCAAGGACACTTTTTTCATTAATATATTTAGAGAGAGAGTGGTAGGGAGAGACAGGGGTGAGAGAGAGAAAAACAGTGGTTTGAAGATAAAGGCTGCAACTGAGGGAGGTGCCCGTGACTGGGAATCAAACCGAGGCCTTTGGTGCACAAGCTGACACTCTCACCATGGAGAGTACCAGCCAGGGCTGAAGAGTAGACTTTTACCCAGTGACTGCAGAAGCCATATCAAAACTAATAGGAAGGGCAGAGTCACGAAAGGGCTGGCTTGCTCCCACAGGCAGCATGCTGAGGCTACAGAGGGCTGTCTCAGCTGTGGGAGGCTTCCCCTGAGAGGCATGGAGCCTGGACCTAGATGGGGCTTCTCAGCCCAGAGAGCAGAGCCAGGAACAGACACCCACATAGTATTCAGCTGTGCAAGAGAATGGGTTTCTGTCTGCCAAGAAGAGGTGGAGCCTGCTGGATTCAAAGCCACCCATTTAAAGGGCCAACATGCAAATTTTTGTCCGCAGCCACTCATCCTGGGCTTCTTTGGAGGGAAGGGTGAGAACTGGAGTCTCCTGAGGAGAGTCTGGGGTGGCTGGTTTGGGGACTGACATGAAGGAGTGTCCACCAGGATCCCTGTTATTTTGTCCTCCAATATTGCTGCAGCCATTTCTCTTGGGAGGAACAAGCCCCTCTGAGCAGAGTCAGCCTGGGCAAAGGCAACTCTCCCACCCTGTAAAATTCTGCTTGCCCCACCCTGCATCTTCAGCCCCACTAAGGAGTCAGCAGCACAGGCCAGGGCTTCGAAGACGGGCAGACGCAGGGATTATCAATGACTGGCTTTGGGATGGGACCATTTCCCCACTTTCCAGGGACCTCACAGGAAATCCAACAGAACCCTTACCTGAGCTTCCAGCAGACACAATTTCTGGGCTCTGTAGGCTCCACCCACCTGACTACTAGGAGATCTGTCTGCCAAAGTCAGGGAAAATCTGGGTTAGACTCAGACTGTGGCTCAGGGGCAGGGAAACACACCTCCATCTTCTCTGAAGTTTGAGTGACACCTACCCCTCAGGGGAGATCCAGTGACTTCATCTTCCTGATTCTACAGAGGCTTTTTCAGAGACTAAACCTTTACTGTGACTAAGCCTGGCAGCCAGCCAACAGGGGATGCAGGCAGAGGCAGAGCTTAGGATGCTTTCTGACCTGCCCCCGGGCCCTCTGATGGTAAAAACTGGCCTTGGAGCACAGCCTGGTCCTTCTTGTGTGGCCAAGAACAGCAGAAACAGCCAGAAACTCTAGATTGCTTGTAGCTGTGGACAGGTGGCTGAAAGCCAAGCGTAGACCACATTTGACATTGCTTGCACCAGAGGACCTCCTGGGAGGTCCTGAACTTAAACTCAGTGTCCGACTGTAGCCACATCAGAGTAGGACCCAAAAACCTTCATCATTTTCTTTTTTATTCTTTTTGTTTTTTTTTCTGTTTTATTTTTATTGTTATTTTCTTTTTTTTCTCCTCTTTTTTTCCCTTCATTTTTATTTCTCTCCTTCTCTAATTCTATTTTTTTCCTTTCTTATACTTTTTTTAATTTTCCTAATATTACTTATTTTTATATTTTCCTTTCCCCCCCTCTTATTCTTTTCTTTGTATGTTTTTATTATTCTTTTTTCTTTTCTTACTCTTTTTTGTTGTTTTTGTTGTTGGTGGTGGTTTTTTGTCCTGTTTTGTTTTGTTGTCAGAACCTGTACAACATTGCACAATGTGTTTGAACTTCAGCCTCACAGTCAGCCAGCCTGAGGATCAATCAGATCCATGAATGGGCCAACAGCAATCAAGAGCCAATTACAACAGAAGGTCCCACATAAAACACACAAGGGACATTCCTAGACCACACTATGCAAGAGATCAAGGAAATTGTGTTATAGGGTTCCACAGGATACCTATTACATAAGGTCACCTCACTAAGACTGGGAGTCATAGAAGATCTACCTAATGCACAGAAACAAACACAAAGAGGCAGCCAAAATGTGGAAACAGAGAAACAGACCCCAAATAAATGAACATGAGGAATCTCCAGGAAAAGAGCCAAATAAAATGGAGACAAGCATTTATAATATATAATGGTTATAAGGATGCTCAAGGAACTTAGTGAGAATTACAAGAAACTTAGTGGAAACTATAACAACATGAAAAAGGACATAGAAACCACGAATAAGAGCAAGTTGGAAATGAATAATACATATACAACATTAAGAATACACTGGAAAAAATTACAAATAGGTTGGATGAAGCAGAGGATTGAGATTGAATGAGTATTTTGGAAGACAATTTAAAACACAAAATCAGAGCAGGATAGAGAAAAATAGAAGGTAAATGAATGATGATAGTCATCCTAGCCAGTTTGGCTCAGTGACTAGAGCATTGACCAATGGACTGAAGGGTACCAAGTTTGCAGGCTTGATCTCTGGCTCTGGTTAGGGCATGTATGGGAGCTAATCAATCAGTGTTTCTCTCTCACATTGATGTTTCTCTTTATCCATCTCTTCCTTCCCTTCCTCCCTCTCTCTCTCAAAAAAAGGGGGGAAATATCCTTGGATGAGAATTAACAAAACAAATTTTTTTTAAAAGAATGAGGATATTTTAAGGGAGTTTTGGGAAACACAAAATGTGTGTTTCCCCAAAATTCCCTTAAAATATGTTGTTGTAACAACATCCACATTATAGGTATACCAGAAGGAGAAGAAAGTGACCAAGGAATAGAAAACTGTTTAAAGAACTAATGACTGAAAACTTCCCTAACCTGGTAAAGCAAAAATCACACAAGTTCAGAAAGCACAGAGTTCCAATCAAGACAAACTCAAAGAAACCCAAATCAAGACACATCATAATTAAAATGGCAAAGATTAAACACAAGGAGAGAATCTTAAAGACAACAAGAGAGAGCAGTTAGTTACTTACAGGGGAGTTTCTATTAGGTTGTCAGCTGATTTCCCAACATAAACACATCAGGCCAGAAGGATTGGCATGAAATATTCAAAGTAATGAAATTCAAGGAGCTGAATCAAAGACTATCAAGGCTATGATTTAAAATTTAAAGTGAAATTTAAAGACCTTCCCAAACAAAACAAAACAAGAAAAGCTAAAGGAGCACATTACCACCAAACTAGCATTGCAAAATGTTAATGAGACTGCTTTAAGAAAAAGAAGAAGAAATATATAGAGAGAAACATAGATATAATGAAAAAAAATGGCAACAAACAAGTACTTTATCAACAATAAGCTCAAATGTAAATGAATTAAATGCTCCAATCAAAATATATGGTATAGCTGAATGGATAAGAAAACATGCCTCATATATGTGCTGTCCATAGGAGACCCACCTCAGAACAAAAGATTCACACAGGATGAGAGTGAAGGGATGGAAAAATATTTCATACAAATGAAAACAAATTAAATGCTGGGATAGCAATAGTCATATCTGACAAAATAGACTTCAAAACAAAGGCCATAAAAGAGACAAAGAAGGTCATTACATAATACTAAAAAAAATGATACAACAAATGGACATAACCCTGGCAAACACATATGCACCCATTATAGGAGCACCTAATTATATAAAAATAAAAAAACTCTTGATGGACTTTAAAGGAGAAATTGACCACAATGCGGTTATAGTAGGGAAATTTAACATATCACAGACTTCATTGGATAGATCTTCCAGACAAAAAATTAACAAGGAACAGTGATTTAAAGGACACACTGAGTCAGAGGGATTTGATATTTACTGAACATTTCATACCAAAGCAGCAGAATATATATATTCTTCTCAAGTGCACATGTAACATTCTTAAAGATAGACCACATGTTAAGAAACAGAACAAGTTTCTGCAAGTTCAAGAAGATTGAAATCATATTAAGCTTCTTCTCAGGTCACAATGGCATGAAACTAGAAATCAACTACAATAAAAAAACTCAAAAGCATTCAGAGACATGAAGACTAATAGCATGTTATTAAACAATCAATAAGTTACCAAGGAAATCAAGGAAGAAATAAAAAATTACCTGGAAACAAATGAAAATTAACACACAACAACTCCATATCTATGGGACACCTTGAAAGCAGTCCTAAGAGGGAAGCTTATAGCATTAGAGGCCTACCTCAAGAAGCAAAAAAAAATCTCAAGTGATCAATGTATCTCTACAAAAAAAAGGCTAGAAAAAAACAACAAACAAAGCCCAGATTAAATAGAAGGATCAGAGTGGAAATAAATAACAGAGATTAAACAACAATACAAAAGGTCAACCAGGAGTTGGTTCTTTGAAAAGATAAAAAAGATTGATGAAACATTAGCTATAGTCATCAAGAAA
Organism: Lasiurus cinereus; assembly: GCA_011751065.1. Lineage (NCBI taxonomy): Eukaryota > Metazoa > Chordata > Mammalia > Chiroptera > Vespertilionidae > Lasiurus > Lasiurus cinereus. The sequence continues at coordinate 428,591 of JAAGEH010000020.1, forward strand.
CAAAGAGAGAGGGCACAAATAAATAAAATCAGATATAAAAGAGGAGAAGAAAAACTGACATCACAGAAATACAGAAAGTACTAAAAAATACCATGAGAAACCATATGCCAACAAATTTGACAACCTGGGCAAAATGGACAAATTCCTACAAATATACAATCTTCTAAAACTGAATCAGAAATAATCAGAAAATACGAATAAACTGATAACAACTAATGACATTGAAACAGTAATAAACACAACAAAACAAAACAAAACAAAACAAAAAAATCAAAAACCTCCCAGCAAACCAAAGTCCTGAACCAGACAGCTTCACAGGCAAATTTTACCAAACATTCTAGGAAAAACTAACACCTATCCTCCTCAAACTATTCAAAAAAATTCATGAAAAATTTCAATCTCATTTTACAAGATGAAAATTATCTAAATTCCAAAACCAGATGAAGACACTACAAAGAAAAAAAAATTTAAGCCAATATCCCTGATAAACATAGATACTAAGATCCTCAATAAAATAGTAGCAAATTGGACCCATTAAAAATATCATAAACAATGATCAAGTGGTATTTATTCTGGAGATGCAAGGTTGGTACAAAAAAATTCTCAAATCGAGGCTTGGAAAATGGCGGCGGAATAGACGGACGCGTCTGGAGCTTTGTCGCTGGGCAGAGGGAGAGAGAGCGGCTGAGAGTTGCATTGGGAGTGTTTGTTGGCAAGCTAGGAGTCAGTTGTCCTCCAGGGGAAGGCGGAGAACTGCTGGAAGGGGCTCTCCCGGCCAGGCAGCCCCACTGCCACGGGGTTTTTGTCCGCCGGAGCCACCAGCGCGAACGCGGAGCCCGAGCCATCTTGCAGAGGGAGGTGGATGTCTGCGGCGCTCTGAAGCCTTCGGCTGGACACCCATCGAGCAGCCAGGAACCCGGGGACCCAGAACTCCGCTCTCCAATCGGCGCAGACACTTGGCGGAATCAGAGATCCACAGAGCACACGGAAAGGTCAGATTGCGCCTGACTTAAGGGGGAGGTGGATGTCTGCCGAGGTCTGAAAGCTGCGGCTGACTGAGGCACCCACAGAGCAGCCAGGACCCAGAGTGCGGCTTCCCAGGCGGCACAGACACGCAGACTGAGGATTCAGAGATCCACACTGCACGCACGCGCAGAAGGGTCAGACTTAGCCTGGGCCAGGGTGCGGTCTCCTACCCCCGCAGGGCAGAGACATGGACACTGTGGGAGCCGGGCTGCGGGAAAGCTGCCTCTGGAGAGGTCCGAGGAGGTGGTCGGGGCGTGATCCCTGAGTGTGAAGGCAAACCCTCTGAGCTGTTGACAGAGGAGAGCTCCAGAAAACGACTCTTTTTTTTTTTTCTCTCTTTTTCTCTGGGGCAGAGGGACAACCTGGGAGTTATTGCAGTGTCCAGGCTGCAAAACCCCCACAAACTGGTTTTGGGAACCACAGAGTAGCAGGATCTGAGCACAGCCTACAGAGGTCCTGTGCTTTGTCTCAGAGATCAATTCCGAAACACTGCCACCCAATGGATGACACACAGATTGACTCTCGCATAACCACAAGAGAATAAAGAGATTAAAACACCAAGAGGGGAACACAGGGAACTGCAATATCTCCCCTACTGGGAAACAGGAGTGCCAAGCAGAATAATAGTGGAAGTGAAGGACCATTCTATTTTTCTTCTTTTTTTTTTCCTTTTTTCTTTTTTCTTTTTCTTAATTTTTAATTCTTTATTTTTCATTTTCACATATTTTAATTAAAAGAATATTTTTTTTTCTTTCTGCCTCAATTGATTTTACCTTTATAATTACTACATTTTTGTTTTAAACTAGTATTATTAATTACTACCAGTACTTTACCGTTTTTGGAAAAAAAAGTGTCATTTTGTTTTCTCTTTATTTTATTTCGGGATTAGAGTTCTACATTCTATTTTCATCTTCCCTTTAGCATAATTTTACTCCAACTCAACTCCACCTTTATGCCAACACTTTCCTCCTAACTTTCCCCATTTTGCTGTCTTGTTTCTCTTTCCCTTTTCCAACTTTAGATTCTCCCTATTTTTCTCTTTACCTGGTTAAAATTTCACCCCATTTATATATCTAATTTCAAATCCCCTACTACAAGTCCACACAAACCTCTCCCCTCTTGTCTTCATTAGCCAAAAAGTTATTTTTTCTCTATGTCCTTGCGTTGCTATTTGCCTGAAAAGTGATTATATCGATTTTTTGAAAATTTTTTTGAGAGATTGTTTTAGTTTATTCTACTTGTTTTATTTTGCTTTTTGCTTGCTTTGTTTTCTACCTCTCTTTTCCCTCATCTCCCTCGATACCAGTTGCTATTTGTAATTTGCATCAATCTCTAGGTACTGGTTGCTGGCCTTTATTGGGATTAGTGACTGTTCTATTGAACTTCTCTCCTGACATCTATATTTTGTTCCTCTTTTCTCTCTTATACACTTTCTTTTCTCTCTGACTTTTTTCTCTTCCTCTTTCCTTCTCCTTTTTCTCCTTTTTATTTTCTTATTTTATTTTATTTTATTGTTCATTTATTTATCTTTTTTTTTCTCACTCTCCCAATTTGATTTTGGCACTTCTTTCTTTTCTTTCTTCCTCATTTTCCTCTTCTTATTTCTCTATTTACCCCTAATTTGTCCTTCTTTGGTGGTCACCTTATTTGTGATTATTAACATCTTGAATACATTTCTACTCAGTGCCTTGTGTGCTGTAGCTGGTCGTGTTGTAGTTTGTGCCTTTCAGTCAACGTAGGAGAGAACACTACATAACCAGACACCCAGAGAAGAAAGACCATGGGCAGAAAAAGAAACAGCCCACAAAAGACAGAAAGGCAGGTTTCACCAGAAAAGGAAGTAAACGAAATAGAACCACAAATAAGCCTACCAGAGAAAGAGTTCAGAGAAATTATCATAATGTGGTTGAAAAGAATGGAAGACAAATTTGACAATATGAGTAAGAGCCAAGAGGTAACGAATAAGAACCTAGAGGAGGCGAAGAAGCGTGAAGAAGAAATGCAGAAGAAACTAGAGGAGGTGCAGAATAAACAAGAAGAAATGCAGAAGAAACTAGAGGAGGTGCAGAATAAACAAGAAGAAATGAATAATGACATCACTGCTATAAAGAACTCAATAGAAAGCATCAAAAGTAGACTAGAAGAAGCAGAGGACCGCATCAGTGAGCTAGAAGACATGGTAGGAAAAAATACCCAAGTACAGCAGCTTCTAGAAAAAAAAGTTAAAAAGCAAGAGGAGAGTCTAAGGGAACTTTGGGATAACATGAAACAAAATAACATCCGCATAATTGGGGTTCCAGAAAGAGTGGAAACTGAACAAGGATTAGAGAACGTGTTTGAAGAAATAATGACAGAAAATTTCCCCAATATAGAAAAGAAAAAACCCACACAAATCCAAGAAGCTCACAGAGTCCCAAGCAAAATGAACCCCAACAAACCGACACCGAGGCACATTATAATTAAATTGGCAAACACCGACGACAAAGTAAGAATCTTAAAAGCAGCCAGAGAGAAACAGAAAGTTACCTACAAAGGAAGCCCCATAAGACTAGCTACTGACTTCTCAACAGAAACTCGTCAGGCCAGAAGAGAATGGAATGAAATATACAAAGTCATGCAAAGGAAGGGTCTGAATCCAAGAATACTGTACCCTGCAAGACTCTCAATCAATATTGAAGGTGAAATCAAAAGCTTCACAGACAAAAAGGACTAAGGGAATATAATACCACCAAACAAGCAATGCAAGAAATGTTAAAAGGTCTGCTGTAATAAAAAGAAAGAGGAAGCGAAGAAGGAACTCGGGGGTAAGGACTAAAAATGGCAACAGATAAGTACTTATCAATAATAACTTTAAATGTAAACGGATTAAATGCTCCAATCAAAAGACATAGGGTAACCGAATGGATAAGAAAACATGATCCATATATCTGCTGTCTGCAAGAAACCCACCTTAGGAAAAGAGACGCACACAGATTGAGGGTGAAGGGATGGAACATGGTACTTAAGGCAAATGGAAATGAAAAAAAAGCTGAGGTTGCAATACTTATATCTGACAAATTAGATCTCAAAGTGAAGGACATAACAAGAGATAAAGAAGGCCACTTCATAATACTAAAGGGAACAACCAACAAGAAGAAATAACTCTGGTAAACATATATGCACCCAATATAGGAGCACCCAAATACATAAAAAAACTCTTGGAGGATATTAAGGGAGAGATTGACAGCAATACAATCATAATAGGAGACTTTAATACCCCACTGTCACCATTGGACAAATCCTCTAAACAAAAAATCAGCAAAGAAACATCAATCCTAAATGACTCACTAGACCAGATGGAATTAATTGACATCTTCAGAACATTTCACCCCAAAGCCACAGAATATACATTCTTCTCAAGTGCACATGGGTCATTTTCAAAGATAGATCATATGTTGGGCCATAAGAAAAGTCTCTTCAAATTCAAGAAGATAGAAATCATATCAAGCATTTTCTCAGACCACAGTGGCATAAAACTGGAAATCAACTATAATACAAACAATAGAAAGAAATCAAACACATGGAGACTAAACAGCATGCTTTCAAAGAACGACTGGGTAACCAGAGAGATCAAGGAAGAAATAAAAAACATCATGGCAACAAATGACAATGACAACACAACAACACAAAATTTATGGGACACAGTGAAAGCACTCTTGAGAGGGAAGTTCATAGCCCTAAAAGCCTACTGCAAAAAACAGGAAATAATGGTAATAAATCACCTAAACCTACAACTCAAAGAGCTAGAACGTGAGCAACAAGAAAAGCCCAGTGTACTCAGAAGGAAGGAAATAGTGAAGATCAGAGCGGAGATAAACAACTTGGAGACCAAAGAAACAATTCAAAAGATCAACAAAACAAAGAGCTGGTTCTTTGAAAGGATAAACAAGATTGATGGACCCCTAATCAGGCTCACCAAGAAGCAAAGAGAGAAGACCCAAATAAACAAAATCAGAAATGAAAGAGGAGAAATAACAACAGACCCTGTGGAAATACAAAGGATTGTTAAAAAATACTATGAACAACTCTATTCCAACAAATTGGACAACCTGCAAGAAATGGACATTTTCCTAGAAAAATATAACCTCCCAAAACTCAATGAGGAGGAAGCCAAACATCTCAATAGTCCAATAACTATGGAAGAAATTGAAGCAGTAATCAAAAAGCTTCCAGCAAATAAAAGCCCGGGTCCAGATGGCTACACAGGAGAGTTTTACCAAACATTCAAGGAAGAATTAAAACCTATCCTCCTCAGACTATTCAAAAACATTCAAGAAGAAGGAATACTACCAAACACCTTCTATGAAGCCAGCATCACCCTAATACCAAAACCAGATAAAGACAACACAATGAAAGAGAATTATAGGCCAATATCTCTCATGAACATAGATGCCAAAATCCTCAACAAAATTCTAGCAAACCAGATCCAGCAGTACATCAGAAAGATCATACACCATGACCAAGCAGGATTCATCCCAGGAATGCAGGGATGGTTCAATATCCGCAAATCAATAAATGTGATACATCACATAAACAAATTGAGAGATAAAAATCACATAGTCATATCAATTGATGCAGAAAAAGCATTTGACAAAATCCAACATCCTTTCTTGATAAAAACTCTCAGCAAAGTGGGAATAGAAGGATCATACCTCAACATCATAAAAGCCATATATGATAAACCCACAGCTAACATCATACTCAATGGGCAAAAACTAAAACCATTTCCCCTAAGAACAGGAACAAGACAGGATGCCCACTCTCACCTCTCCTGTTCGACATAGTGCTGGAAGTATTAGCCATTGCAATTAGAGAGGAAGAAGAAATAAAAGGCATCCAAATTGGAAAAGAAGAAGTAAAGCTGTCCTTATTTGCAGATGACATGATATTGTACATAAAAAACCCAAAGGATTCCATTCCAAAACTAATTGACTTAATTAATGAATTCGGCAATGTAGCAGGATACAAAATTAATGCTAAGAAGTCTGTGGCATTTCTATACACTAACAATGAAATTATAGAAAGAGAAACTAAAAAAGCAATCCCATTTACCATCGCACCAAAAAAATTAAGATACCTAGGAATAAACCTAACTAAAGAGGTAAAAGACCTTTATGCAGAAAACTACAGGACACTGAAAAAAGAGATAGAGGAAGATGTTAACAGATGGAAGAGCATACCATGCTCATGGATTGGGAGAATCAACATCATTAAAATGTCCATACTACCCAAAGCAATCTACAGATTCAACGCACTACCCATTAAAATACCAACGACATATTTCACAGACCTACAAAGAATTCTTCATAGATTCATCTGGAACAAAAAAAGACCACGGATAGCTACAGCAATTCTGAGAAAAAAGAATAAAGTAGGTGGGATCTCAATACCAGACTTCAAGCAATACTACAAAGCAACTGTTCTCAAAACAGCCTGGTACTGGCACAAGAACAGACATATAGATCAATGGAATAGAATAGAGAACCCAGATATCCACCCAAACCACTATGCTCAATTAATATTTGACAAAGGAGGCATGAACATTCAATGGAACCAAGATAGCCTCTTCAATAAATGGTGTTGGGAAAATTGGACAGACACATGCAAAAAATTGAAACTGGACCACCAACTTACACCAAATACAAAAATAAACTCAAAATGGATACAGGACTTAAACATTAGTAGGGAAACCATAAAAATACTAGAGAAGTCCACAGGCAGCACAATCTCAGATATATGCCGAAAGAACTTCTTCACTGATACTGCTCTAAAGGCAATGGAAGCTAAAGAAAAAATAAACAAATGGGACTACATCAAAATAAAAAGCTTTTGCACAGCAAAAGAAACCATCAACAAAACAACAAGAAAGATCAATGCATGGGAGAACATATTTGCAAATGCTATCACTGATAAAGGTTTAATCTCCAAAATCTACAACCAACTTATACAACTTAATAAAAGGAAGATGAAGGATCCAATAAAAAAATGGGCAACGGACCTAAATAGAACCTTTTCAAAAGACGACAGAAGGAAAGCCAAGAGACACATGAAAACATGTTCAAAGTCATTAATCATCCGAGAGATGCAAATCAAAACGACAATGCGATACCATCTTACACCTGTCAGAATGGCAATCATCAACAAATCAGCAAACGAAAAGTGCTGGCGAGGATGCGGAGAAAAAGGAACCCTTGTGCACTGTTGGTGGGAATGCAGACTGGTGCAGCCACTGTGGAGAACAGTATGGAGTTTCCTCAAAAAACTAAAAATGGATCTCCCATTTGACCCTGTAATACCACTCTTAGGAATTTATCCTAAGAAATTACAAACACCAATCAGAAAGGATTTATGCACCCCTATGTTCATAGCAGCACAATTTACAATAGCCACAATTTGGAAACAGCCTAGGTGCCCGTCAGCAGATGAGTGGATCAGAAAACTGTGGTACATCTACACAATGGAATTCTATGCTGCCATTAAAAAGAAGGAATTCTTACCATTTGCAGCAACCTGGTTGGAACTGGAGAGCCTTATGCTTAGCGAAATAAGCCAGTCAATGAAGGAGAAGCATCACATGATCACACTCATTGTGGGATAATAAAGATCATTATAAACTGATGAACAAAAGGATAGATACAGAGACAGTAAAGCTTCAAACAGACTGTGAAATTACAGCAGGAAGATTAAAGTTAGGTGAGGTAGATAAGAGATCAATCAAAGGACTTGTATCTATGCATATAATCATAACCAATGAACATAGACACTGGGGGGTTGGGGTATGCCTGGGAGGGAGGGGGGGCAATGGGAAGATATGTATAAAAAATTAATTAAAAAAATATATATCTTCTAAAAAAATTCTCAAATCAATAAATATGATATATCACATAAACAAAATGAAAAAACATATTACATGATCAGCCCTGGCCAGGGTTGTTCAGTGGTTAGAGTGTCATCCCATGCATGGAAGAGATTTTCTGGTCAAGGGCACATACTTGGGTTGCAAGTTCAATCCTGGCCCCAGTCCAGGCATGTGCAAGAGTCAATCAATTGATGTGTCTCTCTCATATTGATGCTTCTCCCTCTCTCTCTTTCCCCCACTTCCTGTTTCCCTACCATTCTCTCTAATAAAATCAATGGGAAAAATATCCTCCAGTGAGGATTTTTAAAAATCACATGATCATATCAATGGATGCAATAAAAGCATTTTATAATATCCAGCACTCATTTTTTATTAAGAAAAAAAACTCTCTGCAGAGTGAGAATAGAGGGATCATATCTCAAGATAATAAAGGCCAAATATGAGAAACCTACAGCCAAAATCATGTTCAATGGGCAAAAATTAAAAGCATTTTCTTTAAGATCAGGAACAAGATAGGGATGTTCACTGTCACCACTCTTATTCAGCATAGCACTGGAAGTCCTAGCCACAGTGATCAGAGAAAAAGAAATAAAAAGTATCCAAGTTAGAAAGGAGGAAGTGAAACTCTCATTATTTGTAGAAGACATGATATCATACATAGAAAACCCTAAAGACTCCACCAAACAACTACTAGAATTAATAAATGAATTTGTCGAAGTAGTAGGATACAAACATTAATACTAATAAATTGATGGCATTTTTTTAAGATGACTAAAATTGAAATTTATTTATTTTTCTTTTTTTTAAATTAAATCTTTATTATTCAGATTATTACATTTGTTTTTCTTTTTTCCCCTCCATAGCACCCCTCCACCCAGCTCCCACCATTCCCTCCCTCCCATTGACCTCATCCATAGGTGTATGATTTTTGTCCAGTCTCTTCCTGTATACCCCTCACCCCTTTCCCCCTGAGAATTATCAGTCCACTCCCTTTCTGTGCTCCTGATTCTAGTATATTCACCAGTTTATTCTATTGATCAAATTTTTAATTCACTTAATTTTTAGATTCACTTGTTGATAGATACGTATTTGTTGTTCATAATTTTTTGGCTTTAATGTTTTTCTTCTTTCTCTTCTTAAAGAGTACCTTTTAGCATTTCATATAATACTGGTTTGGAGTTGATGAACTCCTTTAGCTTTTTCTTATCTGTGAAGCTCTTTATCTGCCCTTCAATTCTGAATGATAGCTTTGCTGGATAGATTATTCTTGGTTGTAGGTTCTTGCTATTCATCATGTCGAATATTTCTTGCCACTCCCATCTGGCCTGCATCGTTTCTGTTGAGAAATCAGCTGACAATCATATGGGTGCTCCCTTGTAGGTAATGAACTGTTTTTCTCTTGCTGCTTTTAATATTCTCTCTTTGTCTTTTTTTTGACCTGATTCTTGCCTTTCTCTAGTCTGCTGTTAGGACTCTGTATAATATTTTTTATTTCAGTCAGTGAATGTTTAATTTTTAGTTGGTCCTTTTTCATCTTTAGTTGGACCTTTACCATCTCTAGTTGGTCCTTTTTCATCTCCTCTTGGGACTTGATAAATTTATCCATCTTTTCTAGCATATTCTTGAAAAACCTTATAAGCGTGGTTTTGAACTCTATATCCAGTCGTTTTTTTTCCTCCATTTCTTTTGTTTGTGATCCCTTCCCTTGTCTCGGCATTTTCACTATGCCGGGGAAACTTCTGTGTTGAATTCAGCCTTATAATGCCAGACTTGCAAAGCCGCAGAAGCCTCTGTTGAGCTTGGGAGGGGTGGAGTCTCAGGCTTAAGGAACCATCTTGCCTTCCAGTCGGCCCCGTCCTCCATGGCCCCTGAGTCTCACGTGACTGGGTAATCCCTGGAGCGGTCCTTGTGCATGCGCCCGCAGTGCCTCTAACCACTGCCTTTCCGGCTCCCCTGCACACCAGGACCACACGAGTCTAGGTCCCCAGGGTTTCACCCGAAACAGGGTCTTAGTGGAGTCAGAAGTGACACAGTTGGGAGGGTCTGTCTCCTGCCCACTCGAGAAAGTCAGCGGCACAATCAGCAATCTGTCCTGGGCGCAGTGCCGTGCGCGCCGCCACCAGCCCTCTGATCTTTTGCGACTCCCCTAAATTTCTGGCACTTCTCCCTTTTCACAGTCCAAACTCCCCCCGTATGAGTTTCGGCTGGATCTGGGGTTTAGTGTTGTAAGATAAGGGGTTCAATGCCTTTGAGAGTCCCCGTTTCCCTCCCACCAGAGAAAGTCAGCCAGGTTCTCCAGCACCCGTTCTCTCTGTGCTCGCGTCTCCGTACCTCAGCTTTTTACAGCTCCTCTGGGTCTTGGTGAGCCCCTCTCTTTCCCTCTAGTTGTAGAACTTCCACTCAGCCAGCTTTCCTGTGGTTCTGGATGATGTCCGTTCTGTCTTTTAGTTGTAGTTTTGAAATTGTTGTGCGAGGCAGCAGTGTAGGTGTTTACCTATGCTGCCATCTTGGATTCTCTCCGATGGCATTTTTTATACACCAATAATGAACTATCAGAAAGGGAAACTAAGGAAACAATCCCATTTACTATTGCATCAAAAGTAATAAGGTTCCTAGGAATAAATGTAACCAGGGAGGTTACTCAGAAAACTATAAGACATTGAAGAAAGATATAGAGGAATATACAAATAAGTAGAAGCATATACCATATTCATGGATTGGAAGAATTAACATAATTACAATGTCCATACTACCCAAAGTAATTGCTAGATTAAACACAATTCCTATTTTTAAAAAATGCCATATTTCACAGATGTAGAAAAAATATTCCAAATTTATATGGAACCAAAAAAGACCTCGAATAGCTGCAGCAATTTTCAGAAAGAAGAAGAGAGTTGGAGGAATCACAATAACAGATATCAAATTAGTCTACAAAGGCACTGTAATAAAAACAGCCTGGTACTGGCACAAGAACAGGTATATAGATCAATGGAACAGAACAGAGAACCCAAAAATCAACCCAAGCCTTTATGGTCAATTAATATTCAACAAAGGAGGCAAGCCTGTACAATGGCGTAAATACAGTCTCTTTAATAAAAGGTGTAGGGAAAATTGGACATGTAGATGCAAAAAACATGCAACTAGACTGCCAACTTATACCATATAAAAGAATAAACTCAAAATAGGTAAAATACTTAAATGTAAGTTGTAAAAACATAAAAATCCTGGAAGAAAATGCAGGCAAAAAAATCTCAGACATCTTGCATAGCAATATTTTTCCTGATATATCTCCTAGGGCAAGGGAAACAAAGGAAAAAAAAACACAAATAAGACTATATCAACAAAATCAAAAGGGAGCCCACTGCATTGCAAAAGGTAAAAAGTGCTCATACAACTCAACAAAATGAAGACAAATGATACAATTTAAAAATAGACAAAGTACTTGAATAGACACTTCTCCAAAAAGGATATACAGAAGGCCAAAAGACATATGGAATCATACTCAAGATCACTAATCATCAAAGAGATGCAAATCAAAATGACAATGAGATATCACCTCACACCTGCCAGAATGGCTATCATCAACAAATTAAAAAATGACAAGTGCTGGTGAGGATGTAGAGAAAAGGGCCCTAGTGTATTGCTGGTGGGAATGCAGACGGATAGCTACTGTAGAAAACAGTATGGAGTTACCTCAAAAAATTAAAATGGAACTGCCATTTGACCCAGCAATCCCACTTCTGGGAATACAACCTAAGAAACTCGAAACACAATAAAAAAATATATATGCACCTCTATGTTCACAGCAGCATTATTTACAATAGCCATGATCTGGAAACAGCCCAAGTGCCCATCAGCAGATGAATGAATTTAAAAGCTGTGGTACTTGGTAGTGTGGCTCAATGGTTGAGATTCTACCTATGAACCAGGAAATTGTGGTCAGATTCCCAGTCAGAGCACATACCTGGGTTGAGGCTTGATATCTAGTAGGCGGTATGCAGAAGGCAAATGATCATTATGTTTCTCTCTCTCTCCCTTTCCTTTCCTCACTGAAATCAATAAAAATATATTTGGGGGGAAAAGCTGTAGTACATCTACACAATGAAAGACTATGCACTGTGAAAATGAAGGAACTGTTACCCTTTGCGACAGCATGGATGGAGGTAGAGAGCATTATACTAAGTGAAATAAGCCAGCAAAGGACAGAGGCCATATTCTCTCACTTACATGTGGAACTACAAGGAATAGTAACTAGTGAACAAAATAAACTGAGAAACAAAATAGAACCAGAGGCATGGGTACATGTAACAGACAGACAGAGTCAAAGGGGAAGGGTGGCAGGGCACTGGGCAAAAGTAGGTGAAGAGCACAGCCCAAGCACATAAGCACCTCTCCATGGACATAGGCAGGGGTGTGAATGCCAAGGAAGGGCAGGGCTAGTTCATGGTGGGCAAAGCAGGGAGAATGGGAGACATCTGCAATAGTGTCAACAATAAATAAATAGATAGATAAGTAAGTAAATAATGCTAAGAGCACACGCTGTATGTTGGTTGTGAAATTAATACTTTCTTTGTCCCACTGACTTAGTTAAGATGAAACAGTATTTTGTTTATACTGGCACAACCCTACATTTCCTAAAGAAAGCATTGCTCAGCGTCGATGGGCTCTGACATAAGCGTTCCTGCTGTCCTTCAATTTACAAGCCTCACCTGCCTGCCTCCATCTGCCACAGGTGTGAGTGGCTGCATGGCACTGCAGAGGGAAGATGCTTAAACCCTCCTTAATCCTTGGGTAACTGAGAACTTCTCTTGGGAAGGGCTGTTTAAGCTGCAGCATGCACATGCCCAGGAACCTGGTTCAGGAAATTCCTGGCACTGTTCTTATTGTCTGGGTCACAGCGATGTGTGCTGAGGAGTGTAGGCCTACATGACCCTGTGCTGGGAAGGGTGCCTTGTCCCTAACCTCTGGGTGTTTGCATTTCTGGGCACCAAAAATAGAACGCAGCGGGCTGCGTGAGACTCGGTGACCCTCAGGCCGGGCAATAGTGGGAGCCTTTCATGCACAGAAGCCCAGCTTCTTCCTGGATTGGGGGCAGCTCTGAGGTGTGTGCTGCACACGGGCCCCAGAGCTTTCTCCATGGAAACAAGCTCCAAGGGCTAAGCTGGTTCTTGGCTAAGAGACCTTTATTGCCGCCTGCTCTTCTGTCTCGTCCCCATTCCCACCTGGTGTGGTCTACTCTCCCAAAAACACACACACACACAATTATACAGTGGTACCTCGAGATACGAGTGCCCTAACATACGAGATTTTTGAGATACGAGCCATGGAGCGAGCGATTTTTGCTTTGAGATAGGAGTAATCGTGTGGATCGGCTGGCTGCACAGGACCCACCAGTTTACCACGACTTGAGCGTCTCATAGTTTCCCACGCCTCAAGGTTACGGAACGAATTAAACTCGTATCTCGAGGTACCACTGTACTTGAGTATTTGTCTCAGGATCTACTTCTGTTACAATGGGCATTCAGATTTTTCACTATTGGTTGCCATTTTTATAGGTTCTGGGCTATTAACATGCTCTGTGAAACTGAGATCTGTGATCTGTACCAAACAAGGATACAGACAAGGGTCTTTGGTAAAAGCTGAGAAGAAACGGACCCCGTTAGCATGACCGCATCTCAGAGTTCTATCCTGTGATGTTGCCGTCTCATTGTGCCTGCAGCTCTGCAGTGTTGAGAAGCGTTGCTCCTGTCTACCAGCCTGGGCATTTGCTCTGCAGCTCGGAGCAGACAGTCCGTGGATACTCATTATGTGGATGAAAGGAGGAGTAGCTAGTTAATGTTCTGAACCTCTGCTGAGCTGAGTGCATGAGACCATGCAATGCACCTGAGCCCCTAACTTCTGTGCCTCAAGAGTTTCTGAGTCCACAATCATGAGTAGGAAGGTAGCAAGGTGAGTGGAGCTGCCCGGGAGTTCTTGGAGATGAAAGCACGCTCTGGTCCTACATGGCACTGGAGAAGGTGAGAAGAGCCAATGCAGCTGTCCTCTTTCCAGTGCTATCACTTGACTCTAGAGAGTTTTTCTAGAGGATGTTCCTCTAGGAGCTGATGAAGGAGGCTGGAACTGTATCTGGGATGTCCTTATGGGAGCCTTGGCTTAAGAACACCTGTCCCCTATGCCTTATTCTCACCAGCCACCAGCCCAGACAAGTGGGCATTTTTTAATTTTTTTTGCAAATTGAATTGTACAGTGGTACCTCGAGATACGAGTGCCCTAACATATGAGATTTTTGAGATATGAGCCGTGGAGCGAGCGATTTTTGCTTTGAAATACGAGCAACATTTGAGATAGGAGTAATCGCATGGATCAGCCGGCTGCACACGACCCACCAATTTACCGCAACTCGAGTGTCTCATAGTTTCCCACGCCTCAGTCAGTGTGCTTAATTACCTTGTTGACGAAGCATCTTTTGTGCATTTACATACTTTATCACATTTCTTTTTATAACCATGGGTCCGAAGAAAGCGAGTGGAAAGGTCAGTGCTCAGAAGAGGATGATATCTATTGAATTAAAGTGTGAAATCATAGAAAAATATGAGCAAGGTGTGCGAGTGGCTGACTTGGCGAGGCAGTACGGGTGTAGTATTTCAACGATAGGCACTGTGCTTAAACAGAAGGAGTTGATAAAGAGTATAACGCCAGCTAAGGGCATTACAATAATTTCTAAGCTCCGTAGCTCTCTCCATGAAAAGATGGAGAATCTACTGATGGTGTGGGTGATGGAGAAGCAGCTTAAAGGAGATACATTGACAGGGCATCATATGCGAGAAGGCACGATCTATTTACGGTGATTTGCTGGAGCAGACCCTGCGCAAATCCACGGACAAAGCATCGAAGGACTCATTTAAAGCCAGTAGAGGCTGGTTTGATAACTTCAGGAAAAGGTCCAGCATTGACTCCATCGTCAGGCAGCAAGTTTGGATGTGAAGGCAGCTGAGGATTACCTCAAAACTTTTTCCGAACTGATAGAAGCCAAAGGATATATCCCCCAGCAAGTCTTCAACTGTGATGAGACAGGGCTTTTCTGGAAGAAGATGCCAAATAGGATTTATATAACGGCAGAGGAGAAGGCGGTGCCAGGCCACAAACCCATGAAGGATAGGTTAACTCTCGCACTGTGCGCCAATGCGAGTGGCGACTGCAAGATCAAGCCTCTGCTCGTATACCATTCGGAAAACCCCAGAGTCTTTAAGTCACATAAGATTTTAAAAGATAAACTGCAAGTTATGTGGAGGGCAAACCCGAAGGCATGGGTCACCAGGCAGTTCTTTGTGGAGTGGCTAAACCTGGTTTTCGACCCTTCTGTTAAGAAATATCTACAGGAAAACAGCCTAACCATGCAAGCCCTCCTCGTCCTCGACAGTGCTCCTGCTCACCCACAGAACCTCGAAGATGAACTCCTCGAAGAGTTCAAGTTTATAAAGGTTGTCTACCTACCTCCCAACACCACTCGTATCCTGCAGCCCATGGATCAGGAGGTGATTTCTAATTTTAAAAAGCTGTACATCAAGCACCTGTTCCGGCGCTGCTTTGAGCAGACGGAGAATACAAACCTCACCTTTCGAGAGTTCTGGAAGAACCACTTTACCATTGTGATATGCCTCGGAATTATTGATCAGGCCTGGCTGGGTGTTACAAGGAGGACTTTGACCTCTGCATGGAAGAAGCTGTGGCCTGAGGCCGTAGCCGGAAGGACCTTCGAAGGATTCGAACCCGAGGTGCCAGTGGAGGAGGAGATAGTGTCTCTGGGAAAATCCATGGGCCTGGAGGTGGATGAGAGAGACGTGAATGAGCTCGTGGAGGAGCACTCTCTGGAACTCACCACGGAGGAGTTACAAGAGTTGCAGTCTCAGCAACGTGCGGAGGTTCTCCAAGAAATTGGTTTCGAGGAGGAGCCAGAGGTGGAGGAGATCTCTACAAGTGAGATAAAGGAGATCTTAGGAATGTGGGAGAGGGTGTCACACTTCGTGGAAAAGAAACACCCCGAAAAAGTTGCTACCGGTTGTGCATCGGAGCTGTTCAATGAAACTTGCCTCACCCATTTCAGAAACATTCTGAAAGGGAGGAAGAGGCAAACCTCGTTGGACATGTTTTTTTAAATCGGCCAAAAATGCAAAGATCAGTAGCAATTAAGTTCAGTGAAGATTAGTTAAGTTACATTCAGTTTAGGGATAAAGTGTAGCATTAAGAGTGTAACGAGTAGGTAAATACACTTTATAAAACCAGTTTATTCCTTTACATTCTCTTTTATTATGTTTTTATACAATATTTGTCATTTATAAAACAAGAACAACTGGGGTGGCATTTTGGGGGCTGGAAGGGATTAACAGCATTTCAATTGATTTCAATGGGGAAATTTGCTTTGAGATACGAGCAACTTGATATACGAGCAAGGTTACAGAATGAATTAAACTCGTATCTCGAGGTACCACTGTATAGGATAAGTACATTTTGGTTTCTGTTTTTTAAAAGTCTTATATAAGAAAAGGCTAATATGCAAATTGTCTCTTCCACTGAGAATTCAGCCAGGGAGCAGGGTCAGCCCACCAAATACCTGCAGTCCTTTCCCCCCTCCCCTGGCTGGCCCAGCCGGATCAGCCCCAATCAGGGCAGTCTAGCTGGACCTCACCCACACACAAATTTGTGCACCAGGCTTTTAGTAGATAAAGAACAAATAATCAGATGGTGTCTCTCCCTGGCTTAAACTTGCCCTGTGGCTTCCCCGTTGCTCTTCCCAGAAGACCCATCTCCCCATCTTCCTGCCTACCTGTCTCCTGTGTCCCCCATCCCTACCCATGTCTCTCCATCTTCCTGCCTACCTGTCTCCTGTGTCTCCCCATTTTTCTGTGTCTCCCTGTGTCTTCCCATCTTCTTGTGTCTCCCTGTCTCCCCATCTCCCATGCCTCCTCATCTCCCTGTGTCTCCCCATCTCCCCATGTCTCCCCATCTTTCTTCTTGCCATGATCCAATTCCCACTGACCTCATCCTGCCTGTGCACAGGGCCCTGGAGCCACAACTTCCTTCTTGCTCGGCCCCTTCAGCTTCACTGGAACATTCTCCCCAAGCCCCTCCCCCACTCACCCCCATGTCTGGGTCCTATTCATTCAGCTGCTGACTCTCCCTCTCCCCCAGAAAATGCTCAGATGTCTACCACTTCTGCCTCCCTCCCTGTGACACCACTGGGTTTCCTTCAGCCTATCCACACTGGATGTGGGCACAGCATCTCAGAAGGACCCCTCAAAGCTCCGCTCACTGGATGAAGAGGCTGCTGACCTGTGTGCAGCAATGCCTGCTTCACTCCTGCTCCCCTCAGGCTTCTCCAAGCCCTGCTCCTGTGCCCATCACTCCTTGGAGTGTGATGACGCCAAGGGCTCATGGCCTGTCTTACCCTTGTGCTTGTCTGGGACCCTGTGCAAATGTGCTTGCCATCCAGGCTCTCCTGGAGGAAGGCACCCTCCCACAGCTGGACTGGGGGCTGCAGATGGTCCCAGGAAGTGCCTATTCTAGAACCCAGCCTCGGTTCCTGCTGCTGCAGGGATGGGAGAAGAGTTACTTAGTTTCTTCGTTTTGGGGTTCTGTCCTTGTTCACCCTCACCGCCTCCCTCCCTTGAGGACAGTGAAGCACCAGACTGCAATATTTCCACCAAATGCCTTTCTTCCATCCTCTTTCCTCCTTCCCTCCTCGCTGCAGGCCCAACTTTTCTTCGAGGGCAGTGGACTCAGGACAGTGACCCTCTGGCCAGCTGGTTGGTGGTTAGGGGCCATGTTAATGTGTTCTGCTAAGGAGGTGTACACAGCAGCAGCATGAACTTCTGGGGAGGTGCTGACTCAGCCAGTACTTCATCTGCTCAGTGGCCATAATAAAGATGCCGCTGCCCATCAGCTTCAACAGCACAAAGTGATGTTCTTAGGGCTCTGGCAGCTGGAAGGAAGCCCTGGGCCAGATGCCAGCCAACTGGGTCCTGGGATGACTTTTCCAGGCTTGCAGCCCTCTGCTCACTGTCTCCACAGCTGGTGGAGAGACAGTCCTCTGTCAGACCTCCAATCCAGGTGGATTAGCAACCTTCTGTTATGGCCTAATTTAACCTTAATCATCTCCTACTAGTAGCCCTGTGCACGAATCCATGTGCCAGTAGCTCTCTGTGGGGCCTGGCCACGCCACACCTGCAGCCCAGAGGCCCATCTGTGGCCCAGTGCAATGTTTGCTTCGTGGCTGAAGCAACAACACAAGCATTTCATGCCCCAGCCTGGCCAGAGGCACATCTGTGGCTGGAAAATGCAAAAGACTTCCTTACCTGTTCTCAAGAACTTGGATAACGGGCTTCCTTCCTCTTTCTCGACCAGCATTCACCCCTGTGCCTCTACCACCAGACTCTCTTGTCACACTATCCTCCACCCCCTCCACCCTCTGGTCGATCGGACTTAACCTTGCCTGGGGGTCAGGGACCACTCAACTGTTCAGCTCACATGTTCCAGAGGAACATCTGTGGCCAGGTGCGGAAGCAAGCATTCTGCCAGGCCACTCATGCTGCTCACTCTCAGCGGCCGTCCCCCCTTCCCGGGACTGGGGGACTCTGGTAGGGCTGAGAGGACTGGGCGCCCCCATCTGGTGGCTATGGTCACCGCCATCTTTGTGATGGTTAATTTGCATATTACCTTTTTATTAAATAGGAAGGCTTCAAAATATAAATTTTGGGGGATACCATTTCATCCACAGTAGCTAGGCAGCACATCATTTAGCTGCTCCTTTCTTTGCTCCCACCTCCATATGATGGCTGGAGCTCAGCAGCCGCCTTGGAGCATGTGGTGACCTGGGAATAAGAGCCAGGTGCTGAGGATGGAGGCAGAGAAAGATGAAAGGGCCTGGGTTGACCTTGTGGAGCCACTGGTGCCTGGGTACCCCCCAGGTGCTGATGTAATTTGTCTTTGGGTGGCCTAGGCATCATGATGTTTAAAAATCTCTGCTGGTGTCCTGGTCAGTGTGCTTAGTGGTTAGAGCATTGGCCTGTGTACCAAAGAATCTCAGGTTTGATTCCTGGTCAAAGGCACATACCTGGGTTGCAGGTTTGATCCCAGCCTTGGTCATGGTGCATGCAAGAGGCAACATTTCTCTCCCTCCTTCCCTTCTTCCTTCCCTTCCTCTCTGTGTTCCTCCCTCCATCTCTCCTCTCCCCCTCCCACCCCCTTCTCCTCCCTCCCACCCTCCTCTCTTCCACTCTCTCTAAAAATCAATGGAAACAATAGTCTCTGGTGAGGATTTAAAAAAATAAAAATCTCCTAATAGTGTGGTGAAGGCTTAGGAGAGGTGGGTATAGGATGGAGGTGGTCAATGGGAGAATAAAATAGAGGGAAACATCTGTAATATTTTCAACAATAAAGATAAATATTTTAAAAAGCTCCTCTGGTGATTTTAAAGTGTTAAGGTTGAGAACACTGTTAAAGAATACATTATTATGCAATAGGATACACTACATTTTAAACTCTTATTTTACTTTTGTTATAGGAGACTAACAACTCCTAACAAGTAGACATCTAATGTTGGGAGATGAATCTTTCTATCTAACAAATGTCAGGATTAAAGTAAATATTCAAATATAAACTAGTGGCATTTTTGTCAATGAGTGTATTTGTGAAAGTGAAATCCTTTGGTGAGGACCATTTTAGGCCACCAAGCCCTTCCGTGTCCCCAGCCCAAGTGAGGAAAGGCCCAGAAGAGCAGCTTTCCCCACTGATGAGAGAACTGGTTTAAAGGCAGCGAGGACCTGGGTTCGAATCCTAGTCCTGCCACTAGAAGCTGAGAGTCCTCAGGCAAATCACCGGCCCCTCTGTGTTTTGGATGTCCCCAATATGAGGTTCATGGTTCCATCCACAGCCCAGGACTATGTGAGGACTAATCAGCAGCACAGGAAAAAACACTCGCATCATGCCTGATGGTGATTGCTCAGCACAAGGCAGCCATCTTCGCAGGCTGGCCAGGCTGGGCTTCCCCCTGGGTCCTTCCCACAAGAGGAGGCTTGCCCCTGCACTTCGGGAAAAGTGCCAGGACAGGGCTGCCCTCTGGATGGGGAGCTAAGTGAGCAAACACGTTTGGAAGCAAAGCTGATTCCTTTCTGGGGAGACACCATCTCCTGGGGTCAGAGATTAATGGGCTCAGAGGGTTCATAATAAGCAGTGCTCCAGAGAGATTGGCTGAGCTGTTTCTCAGACAGCTCCTCAGCTGTGTCCCACTTGTTCCCATGGCTGTTGAGACATTCATTCAATGGCAAGTGCTCTCAAAATAGCAGCCACTTATACCACACACAAGAGTAAACTCAAAAATGGATAAAAGACTTAAATCCAAGGCATGAAACCATAAGTCTTAGAAGAAACCATAGGCAGTAAAATCTCAGACATCTCCCATAGCAGAATTTTTCCAATTCATCTCCTAGGAAAAGAGAAACAAAAGAAAAAAATAAGAAATGGGACTATATAAAAATAAAAAGCTTCTGCACAGCCAAAGAAACCAGCATCAAAATGAAAAGGGAGCCCACCATATGGGAGAACTTATTTACCAATGAGATGCCTGATAAGGGTTAATCCCTAACACATATAAAGAACTCATACATCTCAACAACAAAAGAAGACAAACAATCCAATAAAAATGGGCAAAGGACCTGAATAGATATTTCTCCAAAGAGGACATACAGAAGACCAAAAAACATGTGGAAAAAAATGCTCAAAGTTATTAATCATCAGAGAGATGCAAATTAAAGCCATAGTGAGATATTACCTCACACCTGTCTATCATCAATAATTCAACAAACAACAAGTGCTGGTGAGAATGTGGAGAAAAGATAGCCCTCCTGCTCTGCTGGTGGGAATGCAGACTGGTGTAGCCTCTGTGGAAAACAGTGGGGAGTTGCCTAAAAAATTAAAAATGAAACTTTTGTTTGACCCAGTGAGCCCACTTCTGGGAATATACTGGTAGTTTAAAAAACCCTAAAACACCAAACAGAAAGAATATATGTACCCTTATGTTCATAGCAGAGTTATTTACAATAGCTAAGATCTGGAAACAGCCCAAGTGCCCATCATCAGATGAGTGGATAAAAAAGCTGTGGGACATTACACTATGGAATACTGTGCAGCTGTAAAAAAGATCTCTTACCCTATGGGACAGGCACCTGGAGAGCATTATGCTATGTGAAATAAGCCAGTCAGAGACAGACAAACATCACATGATCTCACTTATCTGTGGAATGTAATGAATAAAATGAATTGACCAACAAAATAAGACCCAAAGCAGGGAGGCATGGAACAGACTGACATACCTCCATGTGGGGGTGGGAGGTGAGAAGAGATAAACCAAAGAACTTATATATTTCTATGCAAAGCCCATGGCCGCCTGAGGGGGTGGGGCCTGGGAGGATGGAGTTAAAGTGGGGGCAGGGGAATGGGAATGGAAGACATCTGTAATACTATCAACAAAAAATATATATGTGTTATTAAAAAGAAAAGATAACACCAGTGGAGTAAGGGGAAACACCCTGAAAGCTTGAGGCGGCCAGGACTCTCATGCGCTGCTCCCCTGCAAGCAAGAGCTCTCCTGGCAGGCGCAGAGGGAGCCGGCTGCAGAAGCTCCTGCTCCTCTCCTGGGCGCAGGGCTTCGGGCTGAGGATGAAGACCCAGGGGCCCTTGGAGGAGCTTCGGCCACAAGGTGAGGACCTCGGCGCTGCTGCTTGCGGAGGAAGACGAGAAACAAACGTCCTGTCCGGGCTGCCTTCGTGGGTGTGGGTCCGAGTATTCTTACAAGTCGGCGTGTGCAGACCAGCTTTTCTGGAAGTGGGCGGCCGCTTCACGTTCCGAGCCTAGGCCAGAGGCCTTCCACCCACGGACCCGGAGCGCTGCGCTCCGCAGCTCCCGGGGTGGGTGCAGTGTGTGTGTGTGGGGAGGGAGGTCACTTCTCGGGGAGGCGGGGGGTGGTCAGAGCTGAAGGTCCCGGAAGCTTTTGCCAGAAGGTGCGAAGCTGGGCAAGGACAAGCCCTTGCGGGCCTGGGGGAAGAGGGGCCGAAGAGAAGGCCCGCCTGGTGACCAGCTTCTCCCGGTTCCTGAGGAACCCCAGCACCTTCTCTCCTGGACTGTTTCCTTCTGCAGACGGGGGTCAGGTTCTATGGGGTGGGCGCAGGAATCCGCATTGGACAGAGCTATGGGGCCTCCTGTGCACCCTGAAGGCATAGGAAGCACCCAGAGCTTGCCAAGCAAGGCCGAGGGCCCGCCTCAGCAGCCCACCCACCGAGCAGGCCGGAATGTCTAGCGAGTCCCCGGCTGCCCTGCTGCTGAGCGAAGCCGCATTGTCCACCCCATGTGTGGAGCCCGTGGGAGCAGCTCCGGGACGCAGGCTCCGCAGGTCGGGCCAGATCCGCACCCCTCGCTGCAAAGGAGCCTGGACACACTTGAGTGAGCAGTGGCTCCGGAGCCCTCCACTGCCTGCGAGTGTAATCACCCTCAGACCCTGCAAGCATGAGAGGATGGAGTTAAGGGGACGCGGGGGGTGGGGGCGGGGGAGGAGGAAATGGGAGACATCTGTAATACTATCAGGGTTCAAATCCTGCTCGAGACGCTGGGTGCGAGAGGGCTTGGCTTCATCAGGCCTCAGACACTCTCTGGCTAGTCTGTGTGCAAAGGAAATCTTGGGTGGACTCTTAGCACTGACAGCAGCAGCACCCCGGGCGGGACGCCACAGCGGGCCCCCTCCTCTGGGAGCCGCATGGAGAGTCCCGGGCACGGGGGCACAGGGGTGGACCTGCCCAGCAGAGAGGGGTCTGGGAAGGACAGGGGCAGGGACCGGGCCAGATCCACGCCAGCCACGACGCTCAGTGACCACGGGTGAGGCAAGTCACACAGGAACAGCCACGCAGGCGCCCCTCCTCACTGGCTGGTGGGCACCTGCTGTGCCCACTGCACAGCCAAGCAGAGCAGGAAGGGCAGCAGTTCCTGCGGCCTGGGACTTGCCTCCCCGGACAGAGATGAGAGCCCCTGCCAGGGCGGGCAGTGAGCCCCGTGCCTCTGGGTATGCGCAACTTCGCAGGGACTAGGAGGTATTGTCTGCTGGAACTTAATAAACCTAACTCACCAGAGTAAAAGGCAGATTCTCTGGGAGTGCCCGAACCTGCATTTTGATCAGATGTCTGGGTGAGTTAATGTGTTCTGATCAGAGAACCTCTTGTGTGAAGCCCCCGCTGCCTGAGCAGGGCCTCTTGGAGGGAGCTGAGGGCAGAAGGAGCATTCTTCATGAGATCTCTGCTGAGCACCTTTTCCTAAAAGTTACATCTGGGTCCAATACACGGAGCTGACTCACCCCTAGGAACCTGGGTGTCACTCATCTGACTTGGACTTAATGTGGTTTAATGAGCTGGATTGCTGGGCAGAGAACAAAGGGACTTCTCTTCTCTCGGGGGAATTGTAAATCTGCTCCCTGGAGATTAAGCTGCCCATCCCAACAATGACGGATGTCTCAGAGCCCAGCTTTGGTCAATGGGGCTGGCCTGCCCTGACTGCCCATGACAGATGTTCTTATGAAATCTGCTCACTCTGCGATACCAAGGATCACATAGTAGGAAGGTGGGAGATAGGAAGGAAAAGACAGAAGGAGAGACAGGGAGAAACAGAAACTATTTTAAGTTCACTCTGACCTTGGCATTCACAAATTAACTCTGAAAAACCCAAAGGTCTGTGACCCACAGCCATTTGCCATTTTGATGAGGCACACATTTGGACAAGAGTGTCTGGGGTCACAGAGGGCTAGTGGGTCATGTAACTGAGCCATGGACAGAGATGGCACCAGCAGCTTCGCTCATGGGAACTCCTGACATGGTGAGAGTTGTGTTTCCTGGAGCGGTGTTCATGTTGTCAAAAAGAGAATTTCAGGGAATAGAGACATACATGTCAACCTGCAATGAGGAACAAACCCAGGAATCTGTGTCATTGCTCCAGTGCTCTGGTTCAAGGCTCCAGGAGGCCTCAGGCAAGGCTTTCAAATATCTGCGGTCTCTCTCACTGGCAGGTGGTGGAGGAGAAACGGTGACAAAAGCTCACACTTACTGAGTGCTGATTGTCTGCAAGCCAAGTACCAAGGCTCAGCACCTTTCCAGCCCTGAGGGCATGCAGGTGGCACTTTCCCTGGTTTCCTGGATGAGGCCCAGGGAAGCTGTCAGCTGGTAAGCAGTCTCCCAGGACAGGGCAGAGCTGGGATTTGAAGGGACGAAGACTCTCTTCTTGATCAAACTCTTTATGTCTGTCCCGCCCAATATTAACTCATTTAGAGAGAACCCCCATCCTATACCTGACTCCCTTAAGATCTCAGCAACTCCTACTTTTGATGTGTAAATGTAAAATCTTATTTTATTGAGGACCACCTGCCTCAGATGTCTTCCCCTTCATCTTTTCCATCCAACACTCGCCCTGCTTCTTGGCTGTAAATCCCACCTGTTCTCCCTGGTTCCCTGTGGAACCATGTTCTCTCCCTATGGCAACAGTCTCCATCCTGGCTTTCCTGCTCTTCCAATGCGGGCCAGACTCAAGAATTTATACTCCTTTCTTAATATTGTCCCACCAAACCAGTGCCGTCCAATAGAACTGTAATGAGAGCCACATGTCTCATTAAAACCTGTTTTCTTTTTTTTTTAAATTAAAACTTTATTGTTCAGATTATTACATTTGTTTCTCTTTTTTCCCCTCCATAGCTCCCCTTCACCTGGCTCTGACCCCTCCCTCTACCCTTACTCCCCCACCATTGACATCATCAATAGCTATATGATTTTTGTCCAGTCTCTCCCTGCATCCCCCTCACCCCTTCCCCCCTGAGAATTGTCAGTCCACTCCCTTTCTGTGCTCCTGATTCTATTATATTCACCAGTTTATTCTGTTGATCAAATTTTTAATTTACTTAATTTTTATATTCACTTGTTGATAGATACATATTTGTTGTTCATAATTTTTTATCTTTTACCTTTTACTTTTTCCTCTTCTAAAAGAGTACCTTTCAGCATTTCATATAATACTGGTTTGGAGTTGATGAACTTTAATTTTTATTATCTGTGAAGCTCTTTATCTGCCCTTCAATTCTGCATGATAGCTTTGCTGGATAGACTATTCTTGGTTGTAGGTTCTTGCTGTTCATCACATTGAATATTTCTTGCCACTCCCATCTGGCCTGCATACTTTCTGTTGAGAAATCAGCTGACAATCATATGGGTGCACGCTTGTAGGTAATTAACTGTTTTTCTCTTGCTGCTTTCAATATTCTCTGTCTTTTGCTCTTGGTATTTTAATTATGATGTGTCTTGCTGTGGTCCTCTTTGGATTCCTTTTATTTGGGGTTCTATGTGCTTCCTGGACTTGTAAGTCTATTTCTTTCATCAGATCTGGGAAGTTTTCAGTCATTATTTCTTCAAATAGGTTTTCAATATATTGCTCTCTCTCTTCTTCTGGCACCCCAACAATTCTGATGTTGGTACACTTGAAGTTGTCCCAGAGGCTCCTTACATTATCTTCACATTTTTGGATTATTTTTTCTTCTTGTTTTTCCAGTTGAGTGTTTTCTGATTCTTTATATTTCAAATTTTTGACTTGATTCTTGCCTTCCTCTAGTCTGCTGTTAGGTTTCTGTATAATATTTTTTATTTCAGTCAGTGTAAGTTTAATTTCTAATTGGTCCTTTTTCATCTCTAGTTGGTCCTTTTTCATTTCCTCTTGGGTCTTGCTAAATTTATCCATCTTTTCTAGGAAATTCTTTTTTTTTTAAATATAAATTTTATTGATTTTTTACAGAGAGGAAGGGAGAGGGATAGAGAGTTAGAAACATCGATGAGAGAGAGACATTGATCAGCTGCCTCCTGCACGCCTCATACTGGAGATGTGCCCGCAACCAAGGTACATGCCCTTGACCAGAATTGAACCTGGGACCCTTCAGTCCGCAGGCCGACGCTCTATCCACTGAGCCAAACCGGTCTTGGCATTTCTAGGAAATTCTTGAAAAATCTTATAAGTGTGGTTTTGAACTCTATATCCAGCCATTGGTTTTCCTCCATTTCTTTTGTTTGTGATCTCTTCCCTTGTCTCTGCATTTTCACTATGCCAGGAGAACTTCTATGTTGGATTCAGCCTTATGATACAAGACTTGCAAAACTCCAAAAGCCTCTCTGTTGAGCTTGGGATGGGTGGAGTCTCAGGGCTTAATGGACTGCCTTGCCTTCTAGTCGGCCCCGCCCTATGTGGCCCCTGGGTCTCATGTGTCTCTGGGTAATCGCTGGAGGGGTCCCTGTGTGCACGCACAGTGCCTCTAGACTGCTGCCTTCCAGCTCCCCTGAGCTCCGGGACTCATATGAGTCTGGGGCCCCAGGGTCTCACTCGAAACTAGGGTTTAGTAGAGTTAGAAATGGCTCTGTCTCCTGCCCACTAGTGAAAACCAGCGGCACAATCAGCAGTGCTGTGCATGCCACCAGACTTCTGCCCTTTCTCGGCTCCCCTAAATTTCCATGTACTTCTCTCTTTTCACAGTCCAAACTCCCCTCATCTGCATTTTGGCTGGACCTGGGGTTCAGTGCCGAAGGATAAGGGGTTCAGTGCAGTTGGAGTGTGCCTGAAATGGAGGGAAGCACTGACCTTGAGTAGGAAGTGAAGACAGCAGGCTGTGGCTCCAGGCTGGGACAGAAGAGGCCTATGTGGTTGGGGAAGGTAGGCCAGCAAGCAGTGAGGAGTGTTTCTTGTTGTGATGTGCAGGGACAGCACCAGGGACCCTGTTCAAAGGCAGATTCTGACTCCATTGATCTGAGGTGACACTGGGACCCTGCATTTCTGAACAGCACCAAAGTGTTGCGATGCCACTCTGTATGAACCACACTTGAGCAGCACAGGCTAGAACACACAGACCCGTGCTCTGGGTGATGGACAAGTGAGAAGGTAGGGGTCGAGGTTGAAACTTATCTAAGCTGTGGAGTGCTCTTGGCTTGAATTCCTTCTAAGTTGTGGCAATAATAATTGCAGCTTGCTCACTGAGAACCTACTGTGTGCCAGGCACTGTGTTATGTGCTTTATACCAGAGTCAGCCAATTATGGCTGCCAGGACAAATCTGCCCCTTCCTGCAGAAGTAAATAAGGTTTTACCGGGACCCAGCCACACCCACACGTTCCCATATCGCCCTGCGGCCTTCCTGTGCAAATATAGTTCCCTGCAGAGACTAGATGGCGCACAGTCTGTTTACTTCGGTCTCTGTATGGAGACATTTTGCTGACCCTTTGTTTGCACAGCCCGGTATTTAATTCTCATCAGATTGCCCTGTAAAGTCGGTGATAATATGTCCCCTTTCACAGATGCAAAAACAAAGGCTTAGAGGAATCAAGGTACTTGCCAAAGTCCTCACAGCTTGTAGGAGAGGCAAAGCTGGTCCTCAGACCCAGGATCTCCACTGCACAGGCCTCAAGGAAATAGGAGTGAGCAGCAGAGGTCACGGTGGGAAGAGGTCATTGTTTCTGCAAAGGGCACAGCGCACATATTCCTTGAGCTCCTAATATGTGCCAGCATGGGCTAGGTGCTTCTGTTGCAGTTCTTGATCCCTCCCTGTCCCCTTTGCCCACCTCTGCACATGCCTACCTCCCGCCTAAATTCCTGCGTACCTCTGTCCAGCCCCACCCTGTCCCTTGGGACGGCGGTTAGACACCCCTCTCCCCCTTCCAGAGGCACAGCTACAGGCTGTCCAAGGTGCCCCGGGCAGTAACTAGTCCCCACACCACTTCCCCAGGCCCTACTTGCATTCAGGGTCACTTTCCAAACCAACAGCCTGTCCCCCGTCCTGTGGGTTCTGCTCTCAGGCAGCCCAGACAGACACAGGACACGATGGACACGCCAGGGGCTCACACCCTGCAGGTGAGGAAACGGCGGAGAGATGGGAGCTGGTCTCTGCCCAGGGTCCATGGCCTGAGCTGTGGTGTGCTCACTGCTGACACTCACCAGCCATCGCGATGGTGGCATGGGGATCATGCCCAAGGTGGCCCAGGGCCTGCTGGGAGCAGATGGGAAGTCCATGGCTCAGCCAGCTGGGGTAGTTGCCTAAATGTTGTCCATATATTAGAAGGGATTCAGCCTAGGAAGCCTGTGGGATAGAAGCCTACCACCCTCTCCTGTCCTGGTGTGTTAGCCCTGCCCATGGGTGGGCAAGCCCCTCTCAATGGCTGCTGCAGCCTGGCCCAGGCCTGGTGACTGCAGCGGGGTGGGGAGGTAGGCCTGCTGCCAGAGAGCACGGGCAGCTCTCCTGAGCTCATCTCTGGGACCCAGCGCGTTAGCCACACCCTCTGTCCCCCCACTTTGTCCCCAAACAGCACCTGTCCTTGTTCCAGGCCTGGCTGCTCTTTCATGCGGTGGTTCTCAGCCCTAATCTTGCCGCCTTTCTCCTCTGCCCTCACTGGCGTCCACTCTTACAAAGGCAGGGGTCAGGAGAGGCCCCAGTCCTGGAAGCCCCTAGACTCTGAGCATGGAAGTCAGTTACCCGGAACTTCGCATCTGCAAGTGCGACAGTGGCAGCTGCGGAGTAAACGCCCATCGAAGGGCAGGGCTGGCCCTGGGGGCAGATGGCCATCTTGCCCTCCCGGGCACCCCGCACCCTCCCGCGCCTCCTTTCCTCTCCAGCACCAAGGGAATCCTGGCCTCCACCTCCCCGTGTCTCGAATAAAGGTGCAAAGCAGGGTCCCCGCTGGCCTCGTCCCCGTGGGACTATTACTCCTGTTTCCAGCCAAGTTCGGTAGCAGGAGACACCCTTCGCCCAGAGGGACCGAAGCCCGCTGCTGCGCGAAGCAGGAGGGGAGGCGCCTGGGCGTCTGAGACGCCCTACCCGCTGGGCCCTCACCGCACAGCTTGTGAGCCTAGGAGCAAGGATGTGACAGGGAACAGGAGCTTCCGGAAGATCCTCTGAGCACTGGGCGAGAGTGCGGGCAGAGGAAGTCCTTCACCCCTGCGAACTCCTCCACCTCCATCCCCGAGGCTTGGGAGCTCTGGGTAGACCAGGAGGCCCAAAAAGCGGAGCGATGCACCCTGGGTGGCTCTACAGTTTCCAAGAAGTTCCTGCTCTGCAGGGAGGGTGCCCTTAAGCACCAGTCCTCACCTGGTGCTCGCTGCTCCGGGCGGGCAGCCCCTCCCACTCACAGGCACTGATGGGTGGATTTTCAGGAACCTTGAGAACAGATCTAAAAAACACAAACATTAATAGCAAACAATCTAAACTCACCATAAAAGCAGCTCTAGTCAAAGCAAAGGTAATGAATACCCAACACCCATCACTCTCCAGGCTACCCCGTGGAAACTGGACTCCTACCCGCCAGCCCACGCCCCCAGTGGTCACATCTGCCAGCCGAAGGCCTCCTGTGCGTAGGACCACGGGATGCGCTGCCACAGGGTCTGGTGGGGCCAGGGACCTGGGTTCCAGGAAGCCCACGTGAGAGAAGGAGCGGTGCAGAGAGAGTGAGCAGGAGACTCTCTCAGGGCCAGCCACGGAGCAGGCACAGTGGGCCCAGGCTCATGCCAGTACCCACCCCCTTCATTCTTTTTTTTTTCCATTTTAATTTCTTTATTGATTAAGGTATTACATATTTGTCCTCATTTCCCCATTACCTTCCCACCCCTCCTCTCCCCCCTCACTCATGCCCTCATCCACCCTGTTGTCTGTATCCACTGGTTAGGCTTATATACATGCATATAAGTCCTTTGGTTGATCTCTCCCCCTTACCCCCACCCTCCCCTACCTTCCCTCTGAGGTTTGACAGTCTGATCAATCCTCCTCTGTCTCTGGATCTGTTTTTGTTCATTATATTTCACAAATGATACGGTATTTTTCTTTCACTAACTGGCTTATTTCATTTAGCATAATGCTCTCCAGTTCTATCCATGTTGTTGCAAATGGTAGGAGTTCCTTCTTTTTTACCTCAGCATAGTATTCCATTGTGAAGATGTACTACAGTTTTCTAATCCACTCATCTGCTGATGGGCACTTAAGGGCTGTTTCCAAATATTAGCTATGGTGAATTGTGCTATGAATATAGGGGTGCATATATCCTTTCTGACTGGTGTTTCTAATTTTTTTGGATATATTTCTAGAAGTGGGATCACTGGGTCAAGTGGCAGTTCCATTTTTAGCTTTTCGAGGAAACTCCATACTGTTCTCCACAGTGCCTGCACCCCCACCAGCAGTGCACGAGGGTTCTTTTTTCTCCGCATCCTTGCCAACATTTGTCATTTGTTGATGATAGCCATTCTGACAGGTGTGAGATGGCACTACATTGTTGTTTTCATTTGCATCTCTCAGATGATTACTGACTTTGAACATGTTTTCATATGTTTCTTGGCCTTCCTTCTGTGTTCTTTCAACAAGTTTCCATTTAGGTCCATTGCCCATTTTTTTTTTATTGGGTTTTTTATCTTTTTTCTTTTTTTTTTTTTTTTGAGTTGTATGAGTTCCCTGTAAATGTTGGAGGTTAAACCCTTATCAGTGATAACATTTGCAAATATGTTCTCCCATGTAGTGGGCTTTTTTGTTGTTTTGTTGATCGTTTCCTTTGCTGGGCAAAAGCTTTTAATTTTGTTTATTTTCTCTTTATTTTCTATTGCCCTAGGAGCAGTATCAGTGAAGAAGTTCTTTCAGCATATTTCTGAGGTTTTGCTGCTTGTGGATTTCTCTAGTATTTTTATGGTTTCCCTTCTAATGTTTAAGTCCTGTATTCATTTTGAGTTTATTTTTGTGTATGGTGTAAGTTAGTGTTATAGTTTCATTTTTTTTGCATGTATCTATCTAATTTTCCCCACACCATTTATTGAAGAGACTGTCTTGAATCCATTGTATGTTCATGCCTCGTTTGTCAAATATTAATTGGACATAGTGGTTTGGGTTGATTTCTGGGTTCTCTATTCTATTCCATTGATCTATATGTCTGTTCTTGTGCCAGTACCAGGCAGTTTTGAGAACAGTGGCTTTGTAATACAGCTTGAAATCTGGTATTGAGATCCCACCTACTTTGTTCTTCTTTCTCAGGATTGCTGCAGCCTATTGGGGGGTCTTTTTAAAATAAATTTTTGGAGAGTTTGTTCTAGGTCTGTGAAATATACTGTTGGTGTTTTAATGGGTGGTGCATTGAATCTAGAGATTGCTTTGGGTAGTAAGGACATTTTGGTGATATTGATTCTCCTAATCCATGAACACAGTACTGTATGTTCTTCCATCTGTTTACATCTTCTTCTATCTCTTTTTTCAGTGTCCTGAAGTTTTACGCATATAGGTCTTTTCCTCCTTAGTTAAGTTTATTTCTAGGTATCTTAATTTTTTTGTTGTGATGGTAAATGGGATTACTTTTTAAGTCTCTCTTTCTGTAAGTTCACTATTGGTATATAGGAATGCCATAGATTTCTTGGGGTTGATTTTATATCCTGCTACCTTACCAAATTCATTTATTAAGCCTAATAATTCTTTGATGGAGTCTTTAGGGTTTTCTATGTAGAGTATCATGTCATCTGCGAATAAAAACAGTTTTACTTTTTTTTTTTCCTCCCAATTTGGATGCCTTTTATTTCTTCTTCTTGTCTGATAGCAATAGCTAGTACTTCCAGCACTATTTTGAATAGGAGTGATGAGAGTGGGCATCCCTGTCTTGTTCCTGTTCTTAGGGAAAATGCTTTTAGTTTTTGTCCATTCAGTGTGATGTTGGCTGTGGGTTTATTATATATGACTTTTATTATGTTGAGGTATGACCTTGCTGAGAGTTTTTATCAAGAAAGGGTGTTGGATTTTTTCAAATACTTTTACTGCGTCAATTGATATGACTATATGGTTTTTCCCCCTCAATTTGTTTATGTGATGTATCATGTTCACTGATTTGTGGATATTGTACAATCCTGGCATCCCTGGGATAAATCCCCCTTGGTCATGGTGTATGATTTTTCTAATGTATTGCTAAATCTGATTTGCTAGAATTTTGTTGAGGATTTTGGCATCTATGTTCATGAGGGATACTGGCCTGTAATTCTCTTTCATTGTGTTGGCTGTATCTGGTTTTGGTGCCACCTTCATTCTTATTGCTGCCCCAAGACAGTATCCCATCCATTTTACAGGTGAGGAGACTGAGACCCGGGCTCACGTGCCTTGCCCAATGGTCACATCCAGTGATAGTTAGAGGCAAAATTCAAACCACAGATGTGAGCTGACAGCAGAAGCTATGTGACTTCTGCAGTGGCTGCCCGCTCGCCCATAGGAGGGGCTTCCCCACATGGGCTGCTGTCAGAGCAGTGACATTACTAGAGGTTATTACAGCAGGAAAACCCCACTCAGAGCAGCCCCCAGCTGGCCAGGTATGCAGAGGCCACACCCTATGGGTTACAGAGCAAGGCCATCTCCCTTTCTCCCTCTGGCTTGGCCTTCCTCTGTGATGCTCAGTCAACACACTCAGAACACATCGGTGAGAATGAGGGTGAAGATGGCAATGAGCTCCCAACTTGGTCTGGAAGATTCAAGTAAAATGACACAAAAAATTAGAAGCTCTGCAGGAGTGAAACAAAAAAGCAAGTCACTCCTGTGGTAATGAATCTAGTTGACAAGCACACAGGGTGAGACAAAGTTAGGTGCCCAGCTGTGTGCATGAAACAGAGTCTATTTTTGTATGATTACTTGTTAATTGTTGTATTATTTTCCATACGAGTCACTATACACCACGTTTGCTTCATTCTGTATTTAGTTCAGGAGAGAGTAGGGGAACCTTGTGGGGGACAGAGGCGCAGTGAGGGATGGCTGTGACTGGTGGGCTGATGTCACATGTGAAAGACTAGCCAAGAGGCTGACCCTGGGAGTCATAGAAGGATGTTTTCCCAGAGGGGAAAGAAGCTTGGAAAGACATCTTTGAAAGCCCTCAAGGATTCTGGAGGGTCCTAACTAGGAAGGCATGCGCTGTGGGGTCAGCTAGAGGGCACCCCATCTGTTGGCTGCCCTGGGGCTTGAGTGGACTTGAGGACACTCAGCCAGGCAGAGAGCCTTCCTGCTCTCCTCCCACAGGTCTTCGGAGCTGCATTTCCCAAAGCGGGGTCCAGAGGAATTCTGGAAAGAGATGTCTGGGAATTGCTATATGTTGTAGCCTTTTCCACAGAGATAACAATGATCACACTAAGGGCCCTGAAAAGTCCTACAGACAAGAAGTGTTTGTAACTTTGTAGGTCGTCTCCACTGGCCTGAGCAGAGGACAGTGGCAGATGCCTCCCGCCTGCTCGGCTTCCACTTCAATTGTCCTGGATGGCAGCCTTCCTTCTGGGGAGCCAGCAGGCCTAGTGGGACTGTCCTTAGGGCCCGTGGCTCTGGAGAACTCCCAGAAGCGGGGCAAGTGAGCAGGGCAGAAAGTGCCTTAGATTACTCTGCCTGGGCCAGCGTTGGGCCAATGCTGTCAGCTGGGGCAGCTCTGGGGCTAAGTTCGGGGCTAAAGCTGCACCCTTTGGACTTTTGGGGGCTCCCTCCCTGGCTTGGGCTCTTCTGACTCACCACCCAATCCAGCAGGTCTTCTGGGAGCACAGCCCTGGGCAGTGGACCGAGGCACCTAATTTCTCCGACATTCGAACTGTGTTCCCTGGAACACCCATCTGTGTCTTTTGGATCTTGTATTCTTTGGCACATACTTTTGGTAAGAATAGCCTCCAACCTCTGAACTGAGTTTTTAGAGGAAGAGCCCTGATTTGACTAGAAAAGAAGGCATCCTGGGGACTGCTCTGGTTGAAGGATCAACAATGGGTTGAACAAAGTGATTGGAAACCCCAAGGGCAGTCCCAGGAACCCAGACACAGGCAATCTGCTTTCACTTTCCTGAAGAGCATGGCATATGGGCTGATTTCAAAGATAAGTCAGTTCTGGGGCAGCAAAGGAGCCGGGCATGGAGATAGAGGTGTGTGCAGAGGCAGTGGTGCATGCAAAGGCAGGTCTGCTCAACTGGTAGGAGCTGGGCCACACTATTGGGATGGAGGATAATGGCTGAAAAGCCAGAATCAGACCATACAAGACCTGAATGCCAAGAGTACTCTCCCCTCAGTCAGGAGCCTCTCTTTCTTCTCCCCTGTCCTTGGGAGGAAAGAATGGAGATGAGGATGAGGGTAGATGTTTGAAAGTGGGAACAATCCAGCCCGGACTAGTGGCTTAGTGGTTGAGCACCAACCTATGAACCTGAAGGTCATGTCATGGTTAGATTCCAATCAAGGACACATGCCCAGTTCGCAGGCTCAATCCCCCCTATGGGGGCATGCAAGAGCCAGCGAATCAATGATTTTCATCATTGATGTTTCTATCTCTCCCTCTCCCTTTCTCTCTTCTTTTAGATGTTTATCTTTCAAATCCTTTTCCTTGTGATGTTTAGGGATATCAATTGTAACATAAAACAAGAGGGCCCTAGCCATTTGGTTCAGTGGATAGAGCATCAGCCTGTGGACTGAAGGGTCCCAAGTTTGATTCCAGTCAAGGGGACATATCTGGGTTGTGGGCTCCATCTCCAATGTGGGGCATGCAGGAGGCAGCTGATCAATGATTCTTTCTCATTGATGTTTCTATCTCTTTCTCCCTCTCCCTTTCTTCCTGAGATAAATAAAAAATATTTTTAAAAACCCAAGAGAACTATAAGGGATGTTTTATAAATACTTTTAGTATAAATTTTTATATTTATCTGGTATTTCATGGGCTAAGCCTAAATGCATAAACTGATAAAATAAAATAAAAGACAAAACAGAGTTATGTTCAACACAACCAAACCACCAATTTATGTTTATAACAGCTGGTTATAAAACATTTTGGTTGACTGGATAAAGGTAATCAATTTTTTCAAATTATTCACCTTTAGATGCAAACAGAAGAACTGTCTTCAGTTTATTAAGTGCTGCATGGGGTCCCATTTCACAGGTGAGAAAACTGAGTTTCCAGGGACCCAGGGCCTTGTCCCAGAGCTCATGCTTATCAGGGAGGATGGAGGCTTTGTCCTGGCTTCTCCCCACCATGACCCTCTCCCACCCCCTCTCATCTACACATTCCATAGGTGATCTGGCACAGTTCATGCTTTTGAATACCAGCACTAGCTTGTGCATCCCAAAATATATCTACCTCCAGCTCCAACCCCCTTACACACCAGGCTCAATGCCCCAACGGCACCTCTGTGGATGCTTGTGAGGCACTGCTGATTCCTTCTCCCTCCACAGACTGGGGCCTTCCTGACCCTCCTCACAATGCGCACCACATCTGAGTGCTGTTGGCCATTCCTACACTGTGACTCCAACTCACCCCCTCTCAGCATCTCTATTGCTACCATCCTTGTCTAGACGCCATCCAAGTCCCTTATGTGCAGCCCCTGCTTCATGTGTCTTCCTGTCACAGACTTTCAGGCATGTGACCTTCTATTTAAATCAATGCAACCCTTGCCAGTTACTCAGTGGTTAGGGTGTCAGCCTACAAACTAAAAGGTCCTGGCTTCCATTCCTGATCAAGGGCACATACCTTGGTTGCAGGTTCCCTAGCCCCAGTAGGGACGTGTGTGGGAGGCAACCAATCCGTGAGTCTCTCTCTCTTTCCCTTCCTCCCTCACTTCCATTCTCTCTTTGGAAGATCAATGGAAAAATATTCTTTCATGATAACTTAAAATTGTAAAAATAGAAAATGAAAATAAATATAATGCTGATGTATAAATATCAATGTTTTCCCAAGTATGGCTATATTTTCCATTTCTTGTGAAGAGAAGTGCTGTTAGAGTCTGTTTTCAGGGGCTGCCCCTCAGGTAAGATGTGACTTCTCTGAGCTCCGACTTGCTCACACTAAGCCTGGGCTTTGGTGAGTGAAAGGAGCTGCGAAGGCACCTCCAGGCCGCCCACAGCCTCCCTGGCCTTGATGGGTCCCTGTTTTGGTGGGGAAGGGCTTCTCACAGAGCCTGCCACTTGAACTCTTTTGGCCTCCCTCTTGTTTGGGTTGGCAGTCACTCATCTTCATAAAAGCTCGGCACACTGAGGATGGAATTTCCGGACGGGGCTCTGTGGCATTTGGGTTTCTTGACCAGGTTCCAGCAGCTCACAGAGGAATCTCCCTACTGTTCATTTCATGCTGGCATTCAGCTTTGACCCCATGGTGGAGGAAGGGGCGGGGAGAGCTGTCTGTCGACCCAGGTCCACCAGCACAAGTACTTTTTAGGTTCCAACACTGAGGTCTGCTTTATCCTCAGACTCTGGCTGGAATCTTAGCAAAGTGAAATAGATGGCACTGAGGTCCATTTTGCACAAAACAACGTGGCTACTCCCTAAGCCAGTCCTATGCATGGCATGGTGGAGCCCATAGCTGGATGGGAATCCTTGCTCTCCGCAGGAGAACTGTTCATCCATCAGTAGTTCCCTGAAGACTCCCACAGAGGTTACTGCGCTAGGAGAAAACGGTACAGCACATAGGTTCCAGCTTAGCCTGGGCTCACCTCCAGATGTTCATGCCCTTACTAGCCCTCTTCCACTGTGAAGGGGCCGAACTGGTCCCCAGCTACATCCTGCAGGAAGGAAAGAGATGTCTGCTGAAGCTGGGCCACATGGCATTGCACTGCCATCATTACGCTCTTCTTGTGCCACTTTGTCCAGGAGTCCCTGCCAGTGGTGAGGACATAGGCTATGCCATGGGAGGCCAAGTGGGCAGGAATGCGGGCCGTGGCCTACACCCAGGCCAGGAGCCATCAGGAGGCACTGGTCAAGCTCAAGGGATGCAGCCCTGCCTAAGCGCTGACTGCAACATCACGAGCCACTGGGCCAGAGCCATTGGCTATGCAGCAGCCACGCTCCTGACCCAGAGAGACGGGAGACAGTGATGCTTGCGATGGAAGCCTCTGAGATTTGGTAATATTTTATAATTTGTATTGATAACTAATACAGGTGTACTTTCTTTTTCTATTCATTTCAGAGAGGAAGGA
The DNA here is from genome assembly GCA_011751065.1 of Lasiurus cinereus. Classification (NCBI taxonomy): domain Eukaryota; kingdom Metazoa; phylum Chordata; class Mammalia; order Chiroptera; family Vespertilionidae; genus Lasiurus; species Lasiurus cinereus. Next base: position 465,537 of record JAAGEH010000020.1, read on the forward strand.
AGAGGGAGAGAGAGATAAAAACCTCAATGATGAGAGAGAATCATTAATCAGCTGTCTCCTGCATGCCCCCACACTGGGGATCAAGTCCGAAACCCTTGGTATGCAGGAAGCAGTTGTGCAGGAAACAGTTGATCAATGATTCTCCCTCATCATTGAAGTTTCTATCTATCCCTTTTTCTTCCTCTCTGAAACCAATCATATCTTACCTAATAATAGACAAACATGTAAATTGACCATACCTCCTATGCCCACAGCCAATCAGAGTGAGTATGTAAATTAGAAGGCCAAAGATGGCAGCTGCCTAGCTGCTCCAGGTGTGGAGTGGCTGTGCAGGGGCAGGACCCCTGCTATGAGAGGGAGGCTGGGGGCAAAGGGATCTAAGGAGCAAAGTGCCACAGGGAAGACAAGACTGCAGACTTCAGAACCTTTAACCAGAGTCCTGGCCAGGAGCTCTGTTGGTTAGAGTGTTGTCTCAGGTTTGATCCCTCGTCAAAGCATATGCAAGAATCAGCAAATGATTGCATAAATACGTGGAACAACAAGTCAGTATCTCCCTCCCTGCTCCTACTGTCTTAGAATGTTTTTTTTTTAAAGAAGAGCTTGCTCACTGGAGTCTAAAGGTGACCTGCATGCAGCATGTCAAGGAGGCTCTGAAAGGAAGTGTGAGGCTGCACGTGTCTGTGGCTGTGTTCAGTGGGATTACAGTGCAGAGAACCCCTAGTTTAAAGATGGAAGGTCACTGGCTGGACTAGTTTGGCAGATAAAATGTCCTTCTCTAGGCACATACGCCTCTCCTTTAATTGGACAACAGATGAGGTCCTGCCTATGAAAGCTGGCTCTCGATATGGAAGTTCAACACTCAAGGCGTGCCCACCTGCCTCTCTCTGACTCAAGATACCAATGCAGTAGGCTGACTTGATATTTGCACATGACCTGTGGCCCTTTCGTTTGCTTTCTCTTACTCTAGGACCTGCAGACCTCACAGATCCAAACCTTGATATTCAGAAAGGATGAAGACAGGCTGCGAGGTGTGAGTGCACCTGAAAACCACCAGCAATGATGCTGACTGCTTTCCCCAGTGTGCATAAGCTGCTGGTCTATTTGTATCGCTTTACTTAATGCTGGGGAGGCGACAGTTTCTGAAACTATTTTATTGACATGCTGAATGGTGTAGACATGTTAGGTTTGACAATCTTCAACGCAGCATAGCATAATGGTTAAAATTGGGGTTTGTATCGAGCAGCCTGGGTTCAGGGCCTAGCTTGTTATTTTCTATTTATATGATTGCAATTTTTCCAGATCTCAGACTCATAATCTGTAATGTGGAATAACAACACCCATTCCATGGAATTCTTGGGAGAATAAATGGCGTAGTGATTGCAGACCTTAAACAGAAGTTTAAAAATGTTCACATTATTTATAATTTACTAGAGGCCTGGTGCACAAAATTTGTGCAGGGTGGGGTTGTCCTTTAGCCCAGCCTGCACCCTCTCCAATCTGATACTCCTCGAAGGATGTCCTACTGCCAGTTTACAGGGATTGGGCCTAAAACAGCAGTTGGACATCCCTCTAGCAATCTGGGACTGCTACCTCCTAACTGCTCACCTGCCTGCCTGTCTGCCTGATTGCCTCTAACCACTCTGCCTGCTGGCCTGCTCTCCCCCTACTGCTCCCCATTGCTGGCCTGCTTGCCCCCAAATACCCTCCCTACCAGCCTGATCACCCTAACTGCCCCCATCCCAGTGTGCTCACCCCCAACTGATCCCCACTGATGGCCTGCTTGCCCCCAACTGGTCCATGTGCTGGTCTGCTCACCCCCAACTGTCTCCCCTGCTGGCCTGATCACTCACAACTGCCCTCCCCTCTTGGCCTCTAACTGCTTCTACCTCAGCCCCACCACCATGGTTTTGTCCAGAAAAATGTCCTGGAAGGTCTCCCAGTCTAATTAGAATATTACCCTTTTATTAGTATAGATAGAAGCCTGGTGCATGGGTGGGGGCTGGCTGGTTTGTCCTGGATCACAGTGGGAGTTCCCATGGGGCATGGAGTAGCCTAGGCGAGGTCCTGTGGAGGTTTGCAGGCTGGCCATGCCCCCATGAGGTGAGAGTCCCTGCTGGGGGGTGTCTGGCCAGCCTGGGTGAGGGGCTGAGGGCCATTTTTAGGCTAGCACATCCCCTTCATGGTAAGGGTTCCCCCTGGAGTGCCTGGCTGGCCTGGGTATTGGGCTGATGGCTGTTTGCAGGCTGGCCACGCACCCAGGAGAGATTCATACTCCATGGGGGCATGGCCAGCTTGGCTGAAGGGCTAATGGCTATTTTCAGCCTGGCCAGGCCCCCCAGTGGGGACTCTCACCCCCTAGGGATGTGACCAGCCTGGGTAAGGGGCTATTTTTCAGCACCTCCTTGAGTGGAGACCAGGGCCGGCTGGAAGCAGATATCTGGGAGTTATTTATCTTCTATAATTGAAACTTTGTAGCCTTGAGCAGAGGCCAGGGCTGGCCAGGGTTGGTGAGAATCTTGGCTTCCTCCATCACTGGGGGCAACCCAAGCCTCCTGCTCACTCCAGCTCTGTGGCTGCCACCATCTTTGTTGGGTTAATTTGCATACTCATTCCTGATTGGCTGTTGAGTGTAGCAGAGTGATGGTTAATTTTCATATTTCTCTTTTATTAGTGTAGATGAGGGTCACAGTAGGAAGTGAATGGCAGACTGAAATTGGGCAACTTGAGGAAAGTTTAAAAGGAAACTATTTAGTCCTAGCCAGTTTAGCTCAGTGGATAGAGTGTCAATCTGCAGACTGAAGGGTTCCAGGTTCAATTCTGGTCAAGGGCACATGCACAGGTTGCAGGCTCACTCCCCACTGGGGATTGTGCAGGAGGCAGCCAGTCAATGATTCTCTCTCATCATTGATGTTTTTATCTCTTTCTCCCTTTTCCTTCCTCTCTGAAATCAATAAAAATACATTAAAAATTTTTAAAGGAGGGAGAATCCAAGATGGCGGCATAGGTAAACACCTATACTGCTGCCTCGCACAACAATTTCAAAACTACAACTAAAAGACAGAACGGACATCATCCAGAACCACAGGAAAGCTGGCTGAGTGGAAGTTCTACAACTAGAGGGAAAGAGAGGGGCTCACGGAGACCCAGAGGAGCTGCAAAAAGCTGAGGTACGGAGACGAGCGCGCTGAGAGAGCGGTGCCGGAGTACCTGGCTGGCTTTCTCTGGCGGGAGGGAAACGGAGACTCCCAACGGCATTGAACCCCTTCTCTTACGACACTAAACCCCAGATCCAGCCGAAACTCATACGGGGGGAGTTTGGACTGTGAAAAGGGAGAAGTGCACGGAAATTTAGGGGAGTTGCAAAGGATCGGAGGTCTGGTCGCGCACGGCACCACGCGGAGGACGGATTGCTGATTGTGCGGCTGGCTTTCGCGAGTGGGCGGGAGACAGACCCTCCCAACTGCGCCACTTCTGAGTCCACTGGGCCCCTGTTTTGGGCGAAACCCTGGGGACCTAGACTCGTGTGGTCCTGGTTCGCAGGGGAGCCGGAAAGGCAGCGGTTGGAGGCGCTGCGGGTGCGCTCGCACAAAGACCGCTCCAGCCATTACCCAGTCACGGGAGACTCAGGGGCCGTGGAGGGCGGGGCCAACTGGAAGGCAAGGCGGTCCCTTAAGCCCTGAGACTCCACCCCTCCCTAGCTCAGCAGAGGCTTCTGCGGCTGAATCCAGCACAGAAGTTTCCCCGGCACAGTGAAAATGCCGAGACAAGGGAAGGGATTACAAGCAAAAGAAATGGAGGAAAAAAAACGACTGGATATAGAGTTCAAAACCACGCTTATAAGGTTTTGCAAGAATATGCTAGAAAAGATGGATAAATTTAGTGAGACCCAAGAGAAGATAATAAATACACTGACTGAAATGAATACTATTATGCAGAGTACTACTAACAGCAGACTAGAGAAAGGCAAGGATCAAGTCAAAAATTTGAAATATATAGAAGCAGAAAACATTCAACTGGAAAAGCAAGAAGAGAAAAGAATCCAAAAATGTGAAGATAATGTAAGGAGCCTCTGGGACAGCTTCAAGCGTACCAACATCAGAATTGTGGGGGTGCCAGAAGAAGAGAGAGAGCAAGATACTGAAAACCTGTTTAAAGAAATAATGACTGAAAACTTCCCACATCTGGTAAAAGAAATAGACTTACAAGTCGAGAAAGCACACAGAACCCCAAAGAAAAGGAACCCAAAGAGGACTACACCAAGACACATCATAATTAAAATGCCAAGAGCAAAAGAGAAAGAGAGAATATTAAAAGCAGCAAGAGAAAAACAGTTTATTACCTACAAGGGAGCACCCATACGACTGTCAGCTGATTTCTCAACAGAAACGATGCAGGCCAGATGGGAGTGGCAAGAAATATTCAACGTGATGAACAACAAGAACCTACAACCAAGAATAATCTATCCAGCAAAGCTATCATTCAGAATTGAAGGGCAGATAAAGACCTTCACAGAGAAGAAAAAGCTAAAGGAGTTCATCAACTCCAAACCAGTATTATATGAAATGCTGAAAGGTACCCTTTTAGAAGAGGAAGAAGAAAAAGGTAAAAGACAAAAAATTATGAACAACAAATACACATCTGTCAACAAGTGAATCTAAAAATTAAGTGAATTAAAAAGCTGATCAACAGAATAAACTGGTGAATATAATAGAATCAGGAGCACAGAAAGGGAGTAGAATGATAATTCTCAGGAGGACAAAAATCATAAAGCATCAAACAGACTGTGAAATTATAGCAGAAAGATTAAAGTTAGGTGAGGTAAATAAGTGATCAATCAAAGGACTTGTATGCATGCTTATAAACATAACCAATGATCACAGACACTGGGGGGTCGGGGTACGCCTGGGAGGGAGGGGGGGCAATGGGGAGATATGTATAAAAAATTAATAAAAATTAAAAAAAAAACTAAAAAAAAAAAATTTTTAAAGGAAACTATTTACAAAGGGTGTAGGGGATACCAAGAGGGAGACTGGAGTTGCCTGGGACTGTTACCACCCCAGGCAGGGAATAAGTGAAGGGCTGGGCTCACCAGAACCCTGACTCTGAGAGCTGTATAGCGCAGTACTGAGGGGTGCTGCCTGCCCATGAGGACCTTCAGGAACGAAGATGGGGAAATCACCCTCTTGACCTCCTTCCCCTTCTCCCTCTCATGTCCTGCTAGAGGTACACCTCCTGGCTGAACCCACAGGAAGCTAGAGCACAGAATAAACTGCAAGGAGGCTCAGATAGGGAAGCACCTGAGGCCCAGAGCAGGAGCATGGGTCTGGAGGGAGCAATAAGAATTGCCAGCTTATGACCACTGCTGGGATTTCTGAGATTTCTAAAGAAACTCAAAGAGGAGAAACTAAGATGGTAGCATAGGTGAACACCTAACCTGCTGCCTTGCACAACAATTTCAAAACTACAACTAAAAGACAGAATGGACATCATCCAAAACACAGGAAAGCTGGCTGAGTGGAAATTCTACAACTAGAAGGAAAGAGAGGGGCTCACAGAGACTCAGAGGAGCAGCAAAAGACTGAGTACAGAGATGAGCGCGTGAAAAAGATGGTGGCGGAGTGCCTGACTGGCTTCCTCTAGCAGGAGGGAGATGAAAACTCCTGTCTGCACTGAACCCCACTTCCAACTGCACTGAACCCCAGTTCCAGGCAAGATTTCTACAGGGGAGTCTGGACTGTTGTGAAAAGGGAGGAGTGTAGGCAAACTTAGGGGAGCCTCGAAAGACAGAGATCTGGAGGTATGTGCAAAAATACGCACACAGAGAGCTGACTGCTGATTGGCCACTGGCTTTCTCTAGCGGGAGGAAGACAGAACCTCCCAACTGCACTGTAATCCAGGTCAGACTGCACTGAACTCCAGTTTTGAGTGAGACCCTGAGGGCCCAGACTCATACAGGTCCCCAGAGCACACTGAAACTCAGGGGAGCTGGAGAGGCAGAGATCTGGAGGTGCACGAGCATGACTGTGTGCAGAGAGGGCTGCAGTGATTATGAGGGACACTGAGTCCCAGGGGATGATGGGAAACCAAGACTGTCTATTCAGCCCTGAGACTCTGCCACATCCAAGTCTAGCACAGAGGCTGTTGCAATCTTGCAAGTCTTAAGGCTGAGTCCAGCAAAAGTTCTCCAGGCATAAACACAGCTGATCCTCATCACCAATTGGCTTGGAGTCAATTCCCTGAGTGATACCAACAATAATCAAGACTTAACTACAACAAGGCTGTACACTCAGTCCACAAGATAGTCTACCTCAGGTAACTGGGGAGGTGGAGCTACTGAGCCATATAGGACACCTAGCACACAAAGCTACTCTATCAACTCAGGGAAACAGCGAAAATGTGGAGACAAAGGAGCAAATGAAAGAAGTGGAGGAAAACAAATGTCTGGATATAGAGTTCAATACCACAGTTATAAGGTATTTTAAGAATTTCCTAGAAAAAATAGATATTATCTGGTGAATATATTAGAATCAGGAGCATAGAAAGGGAGTGGACTGACAAATCTCAGGGGGAAAGGGGTAGGGGGGTGCAGGGAGAGACCGGACAAAAATCATACACCTATGGATGAGAACAGTGGGTGGGAGGTAAGGGCAGAAGGTGGGTTGGGAGCCAGGTGGATGGGAGCTATGGGGGGAGGGAGGAACAATTGTAATAATCTGAACAATAAAGATTTATTAAATCGAAAGATAAGAAAGAAAGAAAGAAAGAAAGAAAGAAAGAAAGAAAGAAAGAAAG
>JAAGEH010000020.1:472338-500795 GCA_011751065.1 Lasiurus cinereus
AAGAAAGAAAGAAAGAAAGAAAGAAAGAAAGAAAGAAAGAAAGAAAGAAGAAAACTCACAGAAAGCCAGGGCTTCCAGTGAATGTGTCAATTGAGTAGACATGGCAGTTTATCTTTCTGAAAAGTCTGTTACCTAAACACTTTCAGTATTAAGCTGTCATTGATTTGAAATTATTAGGGTTTCTATTTTTCCAACCTTCCCACCCTGCTTAGGAAGAAGACTGGATTGGTTGAAGCAATCTTTCTATTTCTTTCTCAAGTGTTTCCGGAAGTTTTTAAATCCCTATTTACTTCTCATTGCCAACTTCTCACTGAGCCTGTGGATGCATGTTGGTATTATGGCTAGAAAGTACACACAATTTCCCCGAGTTATGTGTGAGATAAAGCTTGGGTGTTAGACGAGAACATGAAATTATACTTGAGATTTTAGCAGCTGGCTTTGCCTTGTGGGTTAGCTGAGGGCATAGCTAATTGACAGAACTTGAGAAAACAGCCCCCCTTTTCACATCCTCATGCTTTTATAATTTGATTAGATTATTGTGTGTGTGTTTTTTAATAACCTCCTGTTTGAAATATATTGGTTTATTTATAATAATTTAAAGTACTTTTTTTGTCTGAGTTTGAACTGCACAAGCCCACTTATATGCTGATATTTTTTCAATAAGCATGGTTGATCCTTTATATCTATGCATTTTGAATATGTGGATTCAGCCAACTGTGGCTTGAAAACAGCATTTTTGTGTTCCCAACTGTGATGAATCCACAGCTGATGAATCTGTGAAGGGCTGACTATAGAGTCAAAAGTTACTTGCAAATTTTTGACTGGGAATCTTAAAGAGGAAAGTTGGTACCCCAAACCCTTGAGTCATTTAAGGGTCAACTGTATTTTTGATTTACATAATTAGCTAGTGAACTACACTTTATTTTTAAATATATTTTATTGATTTTTTACAGAGCAGAAGGGAGAGGGATAGAGAGTTAGAAACATTGATGAGAGAGAGACATCGATCAGCTGCCTCCTGCACGCCCCACACTAAAGGTGTGCCCGCAACCAAGGTACATGCCCTTGACTGGAATCAAACCTGGGACCTTTCAGTCCTCAGGCCGTCGCTTTATCCACTGAGCCAAACCAGTTTTGGCTGCACTTTATTTTTTAAAATTTGCTATAATCCTCTATCCAGGTATTGGAAGATAAGGTTTGTCTTATGAATTTAGCAAACTATTTTTATTGATTTAAAAATTTTTAAAGTTTAGAATAAAATGTTTGCTGAAAATTTCTGATAAACCTTTAACCAAACTCATCAAGAAAAAAAGAGCTCAAATAAATAAAATCAGAAATGAAAGAGAAGTTACAACCAACACTACAAAAACAACATTATTTATTTAAAAACATTATGAACTATTATATGCCAACAAATTCAACAATCCAGGAGACATTGATAATTTTCTAGAAGCATGTAAACTTTCAAGACTGACCCAGGAAAAAAACAGAAAATCTAAACAGACTGATTACTCACAATAAAATTGAAACAATAATAAAAATATTTAGGACAAAGAAAAAAAACAAAACACAATGACTACACAGATGAATTCCACCAAACATTTAAAGAAGAATTAATACTAATCCTTATTAAACTATTTCAAAATCTAAAAGAGAAAGAAATACATAAAGCAAACTAATGTCACAAACCCAGACAAAGACATTACAAAAGGAAAATTACAGGCCAATATCTTTGATCAGCACAGATGCAAAAATTATCAACAAAATATTAACAAACTAGATTCAACAATACATTAAAAAGATTATACAGGATGACCAAGAGGGATTTATCCCAGAGATGCAAGGATGGTTCAATACCCATAAATCAATGAGTGTGATACATCATAATAACAAAATGAAGAATAAAAAGCATAAGATAAAAGAACCAAGATGGTTGTGCAGGTAAACACTCGTACTTGCCACGTCCCATAACCATATCAAAATTACAACTAAAATAGAGAACAACCATCATTCAGAACTGCCTTAAAGCTGGCTGAATAGAAGTCCTACAACTAGAGAAATAAACAAGAAAGCACACTGAGACTGGTAGAAGGGGCAGAAGGGAGAAATGGGCTTGTCTGGCACCCACATGTGCAGCTTTTTTAATTGGAGAGAGATCATCACTGAGGAGGCTGCCTGAGGAATAAGGGGTCCCAGCCCCACACCAGATGCCCAGCCCAGGGTTCCAGAACTGGGAAAAGAGGTCCCCATAACTAAGGACTGTAAAAACCAGCAGAGAGCATGGTTGAGAAACAGAGAATGCTGGAAACCTAGCTGTTCCTTTTAAAGGACTGGTCCTTGAACATACTTGGACTCGATACCTCTGAGCTACAGCGGCTCTGGGGCACCCAGGCACATATGGGGAGAAACTGAATGGTCTGGCATTGGGGCAGGAACTCAGGGGTGACTTTATCTTTCCATACACCAATAATGAACAATCAGAAGAAGAATTAAGAAAACAATCTCATTTACAATTACATAAAAAGTATAAAATACCTAGGAACAAATTTAATTGAAGAGGTGAAAGGCTTATACTCTGAAAATTGTAAGACATTGAAAAAAAAAATTAAAGAAGCTCTCAATAAATTAAAGGATATATTGTGTTCATAGATTGGAAGGATTAATCTTGCTAAGATGTTCTTACTACATAAAGCAATTTACAGAGTCAATGCAATCCCTATTAAAATACCAATGGCATTCTTCTTAGGATTAGAACAAGTGATCCTAAAATTTACATGGAATCACAAAAAACTCCAAATAGTCAAATAAATCTTAGGAAAGAGCAAAGCAGAAGACATCATGCTACCTGATATCAAATATTACAGAGCTACAATAATCAACACAGTATGTTACTGGAATAAAAGATATATAGACCCATGGAATAGAGAGCTCAGAAATAAATTCTCTCTTATATGGTCAATTGATCTATATGACAAAGACTAAAAGAATATAAAATGGGATAAAGACATTTACTTTAATAAATGGTGTTTGGAAAACTGAATAGACACTTGCAAAAAGGAAATCAAACCATTTCTTAAACCATATCTGTGCTATAATAAAAGGGTAATATGCTAATTAGACCAGACATCTTCCAGACATCCTTCGGGCCAGAGCCACAGTAGCAGGGGCCGAGGCAGAGATGGTTAGGGGCAATCAGGCAGGGAGGCAGGTGAGCAGTTAGGAGCCAGCAGTCCCTGATTGAAGAGGGTGCAGGCTGGGCTGAGGGGATTCCCCTCCCACTATGCACAAATTTTGTGCACTGAGCCTCTAGTAAAATATAAAATCTTTCCATTTGCAACAACATAAATGGACCTAGAAGGTACTATATTAAAGGAATTAAGTCAGACCATATGATTGCACTCATAAACAAAATGTAAAAAAACAAAAAATAAAACCAGAGGAAATGAGTAAGCAAAACAAAACAGAAACAGACCCTTAGATATAGAGAACAAGCTGATGGTTGTAAGGGTAGAGGTAGAGGATGACTGAATTAAAAGATTAACTTCAGTGTGATGTGTGAGAGTCCTGACTCACAGCCTTTGAAAAGGGCCGGGCTTTTCTCTGGCCCCCACCCCCGTAATCATACAGATGTGCCCTCTCCCCCAAGGGCTTCCTGCAGCTTCGGGGATCCCTTCTCAGCAGATTACCAACCGCACTCCTGAGAATGTGGGCATCAAGGCCTTCCTTGAAGGGTCTGGAAGTGTTACCATGTCTTTCAAAACGACCTTGAGTGAAGCTTCAATGTATATCTAGCTGTAAAAGGGCACCTGCTGTACAGGGAGCTGAAATATTTGCTCAAGATAAGTCAATAGAAAACACCTTTAGCATAAAAGTTTTAAATTAATAGATGTTCTATTTTAGAAAGGAAATTTAGTGCATATACCATATTATACTATATCTCTGTATTAGTTTATATTGCTACTGTGACAAATGACCACAAACTGAGTGACCTAAAACAATACAGATGTATTATTTTATAGTTCTGGAGGTTAGAAAACCTAAAACTAAAGTATTAGTAGGGCTGCATTCCTTCTGGAGGCTCTAGAGCAGGGGTGGGGAACATCCAGCCCTCAGGCCATTGAAGGTCTGCAAGATCCTTATTATTAAGGGAATGAGGTTCTAACTATCTAAATGGCCCTTGGCAGACCTAAGGCTCCCACCTGCTCTTGCAGGGAGACCTGCGTCCTTGCCTTAAGCTCTAGAAGCCACCTGCATTCCTTGAGCTCCTGCTCCTCAGAGTCAGCAGCAAAGCACTCTCAAGCCCCATCTCCTCTGACCTCTGCTCCCATCCTCGCCCACGTGGTTTTGTGGTTTTCCTGGAAGGACCCATGTGATGACACTGGGCCTTGTGGGTAATGCAGGCCCTTTCCCATCCACGATTGGGCTCACTGTGATCAGATCTGCACAGCGCACTTTGCCTTGGAGGTAACATGCCCTCAGCGTCAGAGAGGAGGATGTAGACATCTTTGGAGCCATTATTCTGCCACTGCGATGCGAGATGTTCAGCAAGCACCTGATCAGAACCATTCATAACTCTGCAGCAAAGTATGTGACTAAGTAAGTCATATCCATCAAGGTGAGCAAACCACACCCTGAGGCCCAGTCCCACTGCCTACAGGAGCCAATGTTATGGGAACCGAACCACACCCCCTTGTCCTTGCTGCTTTCCACCACTGAGCCAAACTGAGTGGCTGTGACCTGCAAGGCCCAAAGCATTTACAATCTGGCCCTTTACAGAAAAAAATTGCTAACTGCTGGTATAAGCTTTATGTCTAAATCACTCAGGTCAGTTTTGCCCCCAAATGAATTTTCAGAAAACCTACGGAAAATATTTTGGTTATTGAGGTTGTTGAATTTCAGAAGTACACACAGGGACTACCAGTTTGTGACAGAGCAAGGGACCCAGGCCCAGGGACTGTGGAGTGCTGACTCTAACACAGGCAGTCCACAAACCTATTTTCTTTGTGTCTAAGACAAAAGTGTGATGGGTGTCTTTTCTGGACCCATTTTAGGATCTCAGACACTCAGGCTCAAGCAGAACGCATCCCTACATCCTCTTGTCTGCAGGCTGAGATCCAGGGGTTAGCTAGGGCAGCTGTCATTGAAGAGTGCCTGAAAGCCTTTAACCAGGGGCACATACTCAGATCCACACTCACCAACAATCCCTCCATCCTGAGGCCTCCCCCAGTTTCTCCACAGGGCGATATTCCCAGCCTGCCCCTACAGGCATTGGAGACTCAATGGCTGACTCAATCTTCTCCTTACAGAGGCCAGGCGGTTCGCTAAGGGCACGAGGAAACCAGGGGCAGAGCTGAGATGGGAGCTGGTTTTCTTGCACTTCATTCTCTGGTGTTGGATGGTGGCCAGGGCCAGAGGTGACCACAGGCACTGCTTCCGCCTTCTCCGCCTTTGCCTTTGCCTTCTGGGCTTGCTCTCTGGCTGCACTCGTCCCCTCTCCCTCTGCGTGACTATTCCCTGCAGGTCACCCATAAATCACTCACCCAAAAGATCATCACGTTCAAATGTTCAGCAGGGACCCCAGCTGTTCCATCCCTCTGGCTTCCTGTGATTTCCTTGGGGAACCTCTAAGTTTGGGGCTGGGAACTTATCAGAGGAGTTTCAGGCCACAGAAGCTCTGGATCTGAAATCATACCGTTCATTCTCTGGTAAGTCAGGGTGGAATTGTGGTGATTGGTCTTTGGTGGGTTCTGGGTTCCCCTGGTCAGAAGTAAAAACTTTGGGCCCTGAGATGACGGTTCACTGACATAATTCTCCCTGAGATCATTCCTGAAAGAATTCCAGGAAAAAAGCATCTATCTTAATGAGGAAGATTTTGAAATTTCTTCCAGCTGTTGGACTTGGCGAGGAGAATGAAGTTTCCCTCCTCTGATTTGAGCGTAGCCAAATTCACCCATAAAGTATTCACTGTAGGGACAAAGTCATTTTTTAATTAGAATTCTTACCACAGTTCAGGGGTCATCCAGGAAAGCCCTTGGGCTCCCCCACACCTTCCTTCTGAGAGACACGATGGAGCAGGTGTTTCCAGGAGCTGTCCATGTGTCTGCTCTGCATTGCAATAGAGGTACTATTTCTATTGCTACTCAGTTCTCTTAGCAGGCATATGGTCATTGATGGAGACTGAAAGTTGTACCCACAAAAGGGTTGACATAGGAAGGAACTTCAAATGTCCCCACATTTCCATCAACTAACACTCCTGCAGCCCTTCCAAGCGACCATTTAATTTGAGTAAATCATGAGGCCCTACACCACCCCTCACCTTCCCCAGACTGTCCCTCAGCACTTCGGGGGAGAAAGTGTGTGGAGCCTCTGTTTGGAATCCAGATAATCTATTGAAGGATTACTTGCTACTCTACCATTCAGAAAATGGTGTTTTCTTAGATGCATACACAGATGTCTTTTCATAGGCCAAGACTGGGGGAGTCCTAATACCCCGTAACCCTCAGATACTTCCTCCAGGCTACACATGTAGATGGGCATGAGTCTACTTCCCGGTGTCAGGAGTTTCTGTGAGGCTCTGGTGAATGTTACTGAATGTCTGTATTTACTCTCCAGTTGCTTGCATGCTTCCTGTGTGTACTGGTCCTGGGAAAACAGTCTATTTCCTCTGTTATAAGAATTACTAAAACATAAAGCTGACTTTGGATTGCTTCTACCACACCAAGCACTGTTGTAAGTACTTTATATGTATTAATTTATTTAATCATCACAGATATCCTATAAGGCAGGAGCTACAGTGTTGCTATTTGCATTTTATAAAAAGGAAAATCACAGGGCTAGTGAGCATCAGTACTAAGCAGAACTCTTAGTGGTTTGGGTCCAAATTCCATGCTTATAACTATCGTAGCATATGAAGGTCAAAAAAGGACACAATCAGTCTCATATCCACGCTCTCTGTGGCTTCAGTGACTCCCAGTCAACAGCGTTCCAAAAATATTAAGTCGAACATTTTAGAAATAAATAATCCATAAGTTTTCAATTGTATGCCATTCTGAATAGCATTCTGTCCCAAAAGCCCAGGACATGAATTATTCTTCTGTCCAGTGTATGCTGTACACATAGCACAGTAAGGTATTTTGAGAGAGGCCACATTCACATAACTTTCATTATACTATATTGTTATAGTGGATCCCTATTATCAGTGGTTGCTAATCTCTTACATTGCCCAATTTACAAGATAGACCTTGTCATAGGCATGCATGTCTGTACATGAGGAAACAGTATCCTAGGCTTCAATACCACCTCGGGTGCAGGCATCTGCTGGGAGTCTTAGAGCTTGTCCCTTGCAGACAAGAAGGGACAACTGTACTTTCTGCCCTGGAGCCTCAAAGCTGATAGGGATCAGGCAGGAAATGAAAAAAAAGAGATAAAATAAGCCATGTGGGCATCATGGGGAAATGGGGAGCCCTGACCTGTGGTGAGGATACCTGTGTCATAGATCCAGCCCATTGTAGGTGCTACAATAAACAAACCCAACATGAACAAGAAAAGCAGCCTTCAATGACAAGCTGATCAGATGGATTCAATTGATATTGTCATAGCTTTTCACTACCAACAGCAGAATATATATTCTTTTCAAGTGTATAGAGAACATTTTTTAGGATAGAGCACATATTAGGACACAAAATAAGTCTCAATAAATTTAAGAAGATTTAAATTATGACAAACATTTTCTCCAACCACAATGGTATGAAACTAGAAATTAATCACAAGAAAAAACTGAAAAACACACAAAGACATGGAGGCTAAATAACATGTTACTAAACAATGAATGGAAATAAATCAAAAGATACTTTGAAACAAATGAAAATGAGAACACAAAAACCCCCAGACTAGGGGATAGAGCAAAAGCAGTCCTAAGAGAAAAAACTCATAGCATTACAAACCTAATCTCAAGAGGCAACAAAATATCAAAAATGTAATATAACTTTACACTTAAAGAAACTTGAAAACAAAACAAAACAAACAAAAAAACAAAGCCCCAAATGAGAAGAAAACAATAAAGATCAAAGCAGAAATAGAGACCAAAAACAAAAAAAAAGATAAATGAAACTAAGAGCTGGTTTTTGGAAAACATAAAAAAAGATTGATAAACTTTAATCAGACTCATCAAAAGGGAGAGAGAAAGAGAGAGAGAGAGAGAGAGAGAGAGAGAGAGAGAGAGAGAACCCAAAAAATAAAATCAGAAATGAAACAGGAGAACTCATAACCAACACCATAGAAATACAAAGGATTCTAAGGAAATATTATGATGCCAACAAAATGGACAATCTAGAAGAAATGGCTAAGTTCCTAGAAACATACAATCTTCCAAAACTGAATTGGAAAGTACCAGAGAATGTGAACAGACAGATTATAACTAGTGAGATCGAAGCAGTAATCAAAACTCCCCAACAAACGAAAGTCCTGGACCCAGATGGCTTCTGTAGTGAATTTTACCAAACATTCAAAGAGGAGCTAACACCTACCCTTCTCAAACTATTCCAAAAATTTCAGAAGGAGGGAAAACTCCCAAGCTTATTTTATGAGGCTAGCATTATCCTGTCCCAACTGCCTTCCCCTGCCAGCCTGATCTTACCTTCAACTGCCTTCTTCTGCCAGTCTGATTGTCCCTAGCTGCCTCTGTCTCAGGCCCAAGTACCATGGCTTTGTCCAAAAGGAAGTCAGATATATTACCTTTTTATTAGTATAGATAGATTATATAGGATAGGATTGCTTAAATGGGGAGTAAGCCTTTTTCAGCAGGAGGAGATGCTCTTGGCAGACAAAAACACATAATCTCTATTATGTTTTGGTCCAGGCTGCTGGTGAGTGGGCTGAACTGATAACCTCTGGGAAAGAGAGAGGCCTTGCCAGCAGCTGCCACTGCTGCTGATCAGCCTTGCCTCTCTCTCTCTCTCTCTCTCTCTCTCTCTCTCTCTCTCTCTTTCTCTCTCTCTCTCTCAGAGGTCAGCAGTTCAGCCTGCTTGCCTGCTGCACATGTAGCCTGGTCTTATTTGGTCAAGCCTTCAGTCATTTTGGATGTTACAACCCTGGTTCTTTATATAGAGATTAGAGGCCCAATGCATGAAATGCATGCAAAGTGCTCAGCCCTCACAGCCCATCTGCCCTCACAGCCCTCAGCCAGCCCTCACAGCCCCCTGCAGCCTTGAAGAAGATACAAATAAGTGGGAGCATCTTTGTGTTCATGTGTTATTAGTGGAGGTGGGGTATCCTCTTCCCCTAATGGTGCTGGGGGTAGACTCCTTACAATATCTTGAGAAAAAGAATTTTCTCAGACTAGCATGGGAGGATGAGTGATTTTTATTTGCATGGCATTACAGCTCTGGGTTTTTAAAGTCCCATTTTCCTAATCCAGATCTGGAAGGTGTGCACCTGGGGATTCAGTAGAGCTGGAAGCAAAGCTGGCATCTGAAGTTTCCTTATCCTGGTGGAGCCGGGTCCAGTACAGCATCTGGCTGGTTGCAGTCCGTTAATGCATTGTGTGCAATCCACATGTGGGCAGATGCAGGGGAGCCAAAGAGTGCCAAGAGCCAAAAGAGAAAACTCCTTTGTTTGGGTGTTTATGGACCTCAAACCTCCCTTTGCTCCTTTCCTGTTATTCATAAGTACTAGCAGGTTTATTATAATGGTATAATATGGACTGAAAAAAACAAACATCATTAAAATGGCCATACTACCCAAAGCAATGTATATAGATTCAATGCAATTCCTGTGAAGGTATAAATGTGCATTTCACAGAACTAAGACAAATAGTCCAAAAATATATATGGAACCACAAAAACAAAATAAACCTGAACAGTCACAGATGGGATGGGGGAATAGTAAAGAGTAAAGGGAGCCAAATACATGGTAATGGAAGAAGATGTAACATTGGGTGGTGGGCACACAATACAATATATAGATGGCATATCATAGAAATGTACACTTGAAACCTACACAATCTTATTAACCAATGTCACTCCAATAAATTTAACATAAAAAATAGGTCAGTGTAACAGAATATAGAGCCCAGAAGTAAATCCACACCATTATGGTCAAATTGTATTTGACAAAGGAGGCAAGAACATACAGTGGGGTAAAGATAGTCTATTCAATAAGTGTTGTTGGGAGAATTGGACAGACACATGAAAAAAAAAATGAAGCTAGACCACCTTCCTGCATTACACACAAGAATAATCTCAAGGGAGAAACCAAGATGGTGGCATAGGTGAACACCCAAACTGCTGTCTTGCACAACAATTTCAAAACTACAACTAAAAGACAGAATGGACATCATCCAGAGCCACAGGAAAGTTGGCTGTGTGGAAATTCTACAACTAGAAGGAAAGAGAGGGCGACTCAGGGGAGCTGCAAAAGGCTGAGGTACAGAGATGCGCACATGGGGAGAGCAGGTGCTAGAGAGCCTGGCTGGCTGCCTCTGGTGGGAGGGAGATGAAGACTCCCAACTGCACTGAACCCCTTATCCTACTACACTGAACTCCAGTTCCTGGAGAGACTCATACAGGGGGAGTCTGGACTGTGAAAAGGGAGAAGAGCACGGAAATTTAGGGGAGCCACAAAAGGGCAGAGGTCTGAGGGTATGCACACCACTGTGCACAGAAGATGGATTGCTGATTGTGCCACTGGCTTTCTCTAGTGAGCGGGAGACAGAGCCTCCCAACTGCGCCACTTCTAATTCCACTAAACCCCAGTTTCGGGCAAGATCCTGGGGACCCAGACTCATATGTTCCTAGAGCACAGGGGAGCCATAAAGGCAGAGGTCTAAAGGTATGTGTGCATGTGTGCACAGAGAGGGCTGCAGTGATTACTGAGAGATACTTGAGACCCAGGGGCTGTGTAGGGTGGGGCTGACTGGAAGCCAAGGTGGTCTCTTAAACCCTGAGACTCCATCCATCCAAGCTCAACAGGGAGGCTTTTGTAGTTTTGCAAGGCTTGTATCATAAGGCTGAGTCCAACACAGAAGTTCTCCTGGCATAGTGAAAATGCGGAGACAAAGAAACAGCTCACAAATGAAAGAAATGTAGGAAAACAAATAACTGGATAGAGTTCGATACCATGGTTATAAGGTTTTTCAAGAATTTCCTAGAAAAGATGGATAAATTTAGTGAGACCCAAGAGGAGATGAAAAAGGACCAATTAGAAATTAAACATACACTGACTGAAATAAAAAATATTATAGAGAGACCTAACAGCAGACTAGAGGAAGGCAAGAATCAAGTCAAAAATTTAAAATATAAAAAAGCAGGAAACACTCCACTGGAAAAGCAAGAAGAAAAAAGAATCCAAAAATATGAAGATAGTGCAAGGAGCCTCTGGGACAACTTCAAGTGTACCAGAATTATGGGGGTACCAGAAGAAGAGAGAGAGCAAGATACTGAAAACCTATTTGTAGAAATAATGACTGAAAACTTCCCAGATCTGGTGAAAGAAATAGACTTACAAGTCCAGGAAGCGCACAAAACCCTAAATAAAAGGAATCCAAAGAGGACCACAGCAAGGCACATCATAATTAAAATACCAAGAGCAAAAGACAAAGAGAGAATATTAAAAGCAGCAAGAGAAAAACAGTTCATTACCTACAAGGGAGCACCCTTACGATTGTTAGCTGATTTCTCAACAGAAACGATGCAGGCCAGATGGGAGTGGCAAGAAATATTCTAAGTGATAAATAGCAAGAACCTACAATCAAGAGTACTCTATCCAGCAAAGCTATCATTCAGAATTGAAGGGCAGATAAAGAGCTTCACAGATAAGAAAAAGCTAAAGGAGTTCATCAACACCAAACCAGTATTATATAAAATGCCGAGAGATACTCTTTAAGAAGAGGAAGAAGAAAAAGGAAAGATAAAGATTATGCACAACAAATACATATCTATCAACAAGTGAATCTAAAAATCAAGTGAATTAAAAATCTGATAAATAGAATAAACTGGTGAATATAATAGAATCAGGAGCATAGAAAGGGAGTGGACTGACAATTCTCAGTGGGACAGGGGTGAGGGGGATGCAGGGAGAGACTGGATAAAATTTATATATCCTTGTTTGAGGACAATGCAGGGGGAGGTAAGGGTAGAGGGAGGGGTGGGAGCCAGGTGGAGGGGAGCTATGGGGATAAAAAGAGAAACAAATGTAATAAACTGAACAATAAAGATTTATTAAATAAAAAAGAATAATATCAAAATGAATTAAAGACTTAAATGTTAGACTCAAAACAATAAAAATCTTAGAAGAAAATATGGGCAGAAAAATCTAAGACATTTCATGTAGCAATATTTTTTCTGATATATATCTACCAGCAAGGGAAACAAAGGAAAAAATAAACAATGGAACTATGTCAAACTAAATGTTTTTGCAAAACAAATAAAGTCATCAACAAAATGAAAAGACAACCCTTTAAGTGGAAGAAAATATTCACCAAGGATGCATCTGAAAAGGGATTATGACCTTTAGGTCAGATAGTGTGCTTTCAGCACCAGGAGGATTCATCCCTAGGAAGTCTTAATATTGATGTTATCTTGTTACAGTACAGCCATTGAGATGAGGCAGACCATCACCATGAGGTATGAGCTGAGGCCAAAACTCTCCCTAAATGGAACGAAGTTGGGCCTTAAGGCCTTCATGGAGGAGGGGGCAGACATAGAGAACAACATTCTAGATTATTTTTGTAGCTATTATGACCCGAGTTTTGCTGTCATCTTTTTCTCATTTATTTGCCTGATAAAACCCCTGTCTTTCCCTAAGGCAGTGCTTCTCAACCTTTCTAATGCCGTGACCCTTTAATACAGTTCCTCATGTTGTGGTGACCCCCAACCATAAAATTATTTTTGTTGCTACTTCATAACTGTAATTTTGCTACTGTTAATGAATTGTAACATAAATATTTGAGTTTTCCAATAGTTCCAACCCACAGGTTGAGAACTGCTAGCAGGATCACCTAAGACATTGGAAAACCAGATATTTACATTATGATTCATAACAGTAGCAAAATTACAGTTATGAAGTAGCAATGAAAATAATTTTATGATTGAGGGTCACCACAACATGAGGAACTATATTAAAGGGTCACAGCATTAGAAAGGTTGAGAACCACTGCCCTAAGGGAAGCCATCCTTGCCTGAAATAATCCATAATCCACTCTTAAATTCTCAATCCCACCCTCCTTCTGCCCATAAAAACTCTCTATTTTGTACAACTCCTCAGAGCACCCCTCTAGTTGATAGATAAGATGTTGCTGGATTGATAAATCTCCCTATATAAAAGCCTAAGCAACCGAATGACCAAACAACCAGTTGCTATGATGTGCACTGACCACCAGGGGGCAGACTCTCAATGCAGGAGCTATCATCTATTGGTCAGTGCTCTCCCATAGCCAACCCTCATGGCCCCTTCCCTTGGCTGGCCGGCCAACCTCCCTTGGCACCTCCCCCAGCCAGCCAACCTCCCACAGCCCCAATTGGCCCAGATTGCTGGCCAGGCTGAAGGACCCCACCATCAAATTCAGTATATGTACACTGGGCCTCTAGTCACTTAGTAAAGCTAATTAGCCCTGGTCAGTTTGGCCCAGTGGCTAGAGCATTGGCTTAAGGACTGATGGGTCATAGATTCAATGCTTGTCAAGGGCACATACCTGGGTTGCAGGCTCAAATCCCAGTTCTGGTTGGGGCTCGTGCAGACGGCAACCAATCAATGTCTCTCTCACTTCAATGTTTTTCTCTTTCTCTGTCCCTTCCACTCTTCCTAAAATCAATGGAAAAAATACCCTCATGTGAGGGCTAACAAAATAAATAAATCAATAGATGAAGTCAGTGAGATCTTCACAGTGACTCGGTCGCGTTGGCCTGTAGCTTCGGTGACAGTCTTCACTTGGGGTTCCCTCATGTCTACCTGGTAGACTGACATCCATTTCTTTCAGCTGCAGCACTGATAGCCTTTCTTTGAGCTTTGTTTACACAGCAGACATACAAGTTTTTCTGATTCAAGGTGCTGTCATTCAAGTGTTATATAATATTTAAAAACTCCCATATTAAAGAAGTGGGTTTTTTAATTGATTTAGAGAGAGGAAGGGAGAAGGAGAAAGAAATATCAATAATGAGAGAGAATCATTAATTAGCTGCCTCCTGTGTGCCCCTTCTGGGGAGCCTGCAAAATCATGTTGAGATCACCCCTTAGTGACACAGTGGCTCCTACAAGTGGGGTGAAGCTGAAAAGTCTGAGTTAGTCTGACTGTGACCTGGAGCACATCCTGTAAACCCTTCCCTTGCCATTTCCTCACAATTCATACCTGCCTCCTGAGGCTGCCAGGAGGGTTAAGTAACCTACATATTCCTTTTTGTCTCTGATTCATTCCTATATTTCTCCTATACTTTCCTCCTATTCTCTTCTATATTTTCTTCCTTTCCCTCCCATTGTCTTTAGGAAACAATCTGGACCAGAGTTGTGTCATCATAAGAAACATTCAAACCTGTGAAGAACTTTTGTAAGTTTATTTGAACTGTGGACGAAAGGGTCCACAAGATAAAATCTCAGGGCAGGCCTGCATGATGGTCTTGTAAACTCTCAGAGACCTAAAGGAACCACAAAGGATGGTCTGAAATTAAACTTGAACTAAAAGCAGTTATGGTGGGCAGTTACGTCCTAGGCCAGTATCCTCACTGACAAGGTCAACCTTTACCATAACTGAGCCTATCTTTTTTTTTTTCATCTATGACAACATATCCTTGAAATGTCTGGGTAACTTGTAACTTCCTTTTTTCTGGAGCCCCTGGGGCATAACCTAATATGCTGGGCACCAGGACAGATACCACAAATTCCTTCATTATCATGTTAATTGTTCTTGCACCCACCTAAGTATGTGTCCATCATTTTACTTCTTATGAAGTCACATAGGTTTCTCTGCCTTGCTTTCTCCTGCATCCCTAATCTATCACCAATGGATTTCATGTAACCCACCTACATCCCCCGCTTTGATTGAAATGTATAAAAATAGATGTAACCCACCATTCTCCAGGGCACTATCCCAATCCATTGAGATATTGTTTCCTGGCAATTGTCAACAGTTTGGCTCAAATAAACTCACAAAAATGCTTTACAGGTTTGAATGTTTTTTTACGTTAATAGAATCAAACTGCCAACAAATGCTGGAAAGCAGAATCTCAACAGGTTGAAACAGTGATCCAAAGAAGAGCAGTTTTGCAGGTTGTTTTATATATCACAATCAAAAGAGGGGATGTAAGTGGGTCACGTGAAATCCTTTGGTGACAGATTAGAGAGGTGTGAGAAAGCAAAGCGGGGAAACCTCTAGAATTAGACAAAAGGTAAAAATGATAAACACATGCTTCTTTTACACAAGTAGGTACAGGATAGTTAACAGTCAACAATTAACTTGATAAAACAATGAGAGTGTTTATGGTCTCCCCACAATAAACTGCTTTTAGTTGAAAATATTTAATTTCAGACCATCCTTTGTGGTTACTTCAGTCTCGAGTTTGCAAGGCCGCCAGGCAGGCCTCCCCTGAGCCTGTCAGGTGAACACATGGCCCCTTTTCGTCCACAGTCAGCAAACTTTTTTAAGGACCAGATAGGACATTTTGGACTTTGTGGGTCCTACAGCCTCTGCTGTAGAGTGTAGGCCACAGATGAAAGGTTAACCAGCAAGGTGTGGAGGGTGGGGCTGCATTTCAATCAAATTTTACCTATAAAAGAGGCAGCATCTGGATTTGGCCAGGGCTGTGGTTTGCCAAAGCCTACTCTGGACACAGCAGCAATGGGGCCTCTCCAGTGGGTTTGGGAATGGGAAGGGCTTTGCCGGCATGAAGCACACCCTTCCCATCGTGGGGAAGACTTTAAAGAGTACTTTTCTTGAACAACTCCTAGAAAGTGAGATTTTATCACTTTTAGTGGTTCTGGATCAGATGTGAGATTTACAGTAAGTCATCACTTAACATAGGCCATAAGTTCTGCAACTTAATTGAAAGCAATAGAACAAACCTATTTTATCACAGCTGATTGAGATGAATGAGAGTTGTGATCCTGTCACTTAGGGCTACTCAGGAGTCCCAGGGGAAGCTCAAGATTGGGTGGCTACAGGGACTGACTGGCGGTCTCTGCTGTTGACAGCTTGGCTCTTCAAAGGAGCTGTATATTGAAAACAATGTTTGGAAACTGCTTTGTTGTCACTGTTGGCCACCAGAATAATCCATCTTTTGAAGTGGGGTTTTGCCAGCAGGACAAGCAGATCTTAGGACAATCACTGTGCCAGCCCAGAGCACAGAGTCCAGAGCCCTGGACTCAGGAATGAGGACCTATGCTATTGAGCCCCTGGGACACTTCAGTGACTGGCCCAATGCAGCACGTGCTGCTCAAACGTGGAGTCTCATGGTGCCTCTTGATGTGAGGCAGGAAGATGGACAAGAGCTTCTGTACTGAGGCCTATGCTTTACACACAACACTTGCAATGAGTCTACTTTATGAACCCAATTCTATTCAATTATTCGAGTGAAAGTTTAGTTTCTTGGGAAGAAACACTTTTCACACTGAATGCAGAAGAATTTGGAAATCTACACTGTCCCCACAGGGGGTACTCAGGAATGTGTACATTGTAAGTCACTTGATTAAATAACCTGGAACATTTTCACTTGCAGCCTTAATTTATCTAAATCTAATGATCCTATCTAATAATCCTACATAATAAAATCCTAATATGCAAATCAACCAGATGGCAGAATAACTGGCAGAATGACCAGCTGCTATAAAGTGCACTTACCATCAGGGGGAAGATGCTCAATGCAGGAGCTGCCCCCTGGTGGTCAGTGTGATTTCCACAGAGGGAGTGCCACTTAGCCAGAAGCCAGGCTCACAGCTTGGTGAGTGCAAAGGTGGTAGCAGGAGCCTCTTCTGCCTCCACTGCAGACGGGAAGTAAGGAGCAAGGGGTCCAGATTGTGAGAGCCCCAAACTGTGAGAGGGATGTCTAAATGCTGGCTTAGGCCTGATCCCTGACAGACATCCCCCAAGGGGTCCTAGACTGTGCGAGGGCATAGATCAGGCTGAGGAACCCCACCCTCCTCCCATGTACCAATTTTGTGCACTGGGCTTCTAGTCCTAGCTAATAAAAGAGTAATATGCAAATTGACCATACCTCTGCTATACTCATAAGCCATGTCCACCAGCCAATCAGGAGAAAATATGCAAATTAACCTAACCAAGATGGCTGCAGCCATGGAGCTGGAGAGAGCAGGAGGCTTAGGTTTCCCTGGCAATGGAGAAAGCCAAGCTTTCCACCTGCTCTGGCCTGCCTTGGCCTCCACTTAAGAAGATAAATAAATCCCAGATACCAGGGCCTCTGCTTGGGTCACTGGGGGGGCATGGCCAGCCTGCAAACCACCACAGACCCCTCGCCCAAGCAACCCTGTGCCCCAAGGGAACCACCACCCTGATCCAGGACAACCTTTAGGGCAAACCAGCCAGCCCTCCCCCCCACCCCATGCACCAGGCCTCTATCCTATCTAATAAAAGAGTAATATGCAAATTGACCATCACTCCAACACATAAAATGGCTGCCCCTATGTGGTCAAAGATGACTGTCCCCACATGGACACAAGATGGCTGCCACAAGATGGCCAGCAGTGGAGGGCAGTTGGGAGGGACCAGGTCTGCAAGGGAGGGCAGTTGTGAGCAATCAGGCTGGCAGGGGAGTAGTTAAGGGGTGATCAGGCTGGCAGGCAGAAGTGGTTAGGGGTAATCAGGAAGACAGGCATGTGAGCAGTTGGAAGCCAGCAGTCCTGGATTGTGAGAGGGATGTCCGACTTCCCATTTAGGCCTGATCCTACCCCTCAAGGGGTCTCAGATTGGAGAGGGTGCAGGCTGGGCTAAGGGACACATACCCCCATGCACAAATTTTGTGCACCAGGCCTCTAGTATAAATATAAACCTTTTACATCTAAAAATAGTACAACCTGTTTCTTAGAATTATCAATAAATTAATATTTGTTTATAAATAGTGCTATTTATAAAGTGCTCTTTATCAGTAACCTTGAAATACCTTTATTTTATTTAATTAAGAAAATACTTTAGAGAGAGAGAGAGATAGAAACATCCCTGAGAGAGAAACACCCATCGGCTGCTTCCTGCACACCCCTGCTGGGTATTGAGCCAAAACCAGGGCATGTGCTCTGACTGAGATCTCTTGGTTCACGGGGCGATACCCAGCCACATGAGCCATGCTGGCCGCTGGGTAAAATGCCTTTATTTCCAAAATTGAAAATAAGCTTTTGATTTCCCTCATTCAGAAAGCTTGATCTTCATGCAACAATCCAGAACCCAATGTGGTTGTCAAGGTTCAGTAGACAGATTTAAACTACTGAGGAAATGGAGCTGATAGCACGTGCATGGGCTTACACATGCATCTAGAGGTGAAATGAAAACATGCAGGCACTGAAACCAGTTTGGCTCAGTGGATAGAGCGTCAGCCTGCAGACTGAAGGGTCCCAGGTTCGATTCCTGTCAAGGGCACGTACCTTGGTTGTGGGCACATCCCCAGTGGGGGGTGTGCAGGAGGCAGCTGATTGATGTTTCTCTCTCATCGATGTTTCTAGCTCTCTGTCTCTCTCCCTTCCTCTCTGTAAAAAAATCAATAAAATATATTAAAAGAGAAAAAGATAAAAGAAAAGAAAACATGCAGGCGCTGTGCAGAGCAGTGCCCAAGAGGCCAAAGCAAGCAGCAGCAGTGACCAATGCTATGTGCACACCCCTCTCAGAGATGGGACAGTGGTCCTGTCATCATTCTGGAATCCGGATCTATGCCTGGAAAATGGGAGACTGGGCCCAAATGCCAGGCTGTGTTCTTTTATTTCCTTTTCCTTAGACAGTATACTAAAGTGAACCTGTTGGTGACTATGTTAGCAAAAAGTTGTAAGGCAATTTCAGAGTTGTAAGCAAAGAAAAGCTTGCATTGCATTCACTTTCACACTCGCCTTCTCAGCTGTCCATGGAGGGACAGGAGTGGCTTCCTGTACTGTAGTCTTTGGAGCTCAGGAGAAAGGAAGCGAAGGCATGGGCCTCAGAGAAGGAAAGAGGGAAGGAAAGGCTTGGGTGTGCTCCAGAGAAAAAGCAGGCCTGAGTGGGACCTTCATCTTAAGGGCTTTTATCTGGTTTCCAAAGGTGGGACTTTATGGGAGGTCTCAGGGAAGGATCTCATAGGGTATTCATTAGCTCTCCAGGTGTGTCCTTTCAGGGTCATGGTTTCTACTGATTGGTCAGCACAGGGTCTCATTAGCCAATGCAGCTGGTCCTAACGTCAGCCATGATGTTCCTTCTTCTGCTTTTCTCGTCCTGGAGCTGAAACCCACCTGAGGCCTAGGTGTTATCTCTAGGGTGGTGCTAGGGCTGGTGTGGGCGTCCTGTGAGGCTATTCTCCCCTCCCTTATTCCTCTGCTAAGGGGCTTACTGCGTGATTATGGTCAGGTTAGGGAGGAAAAGGCCAGGGGACGGTCCAAAAACCACTGGACCCTCGCTCTGTTGGGGAGGAAAGGTCACCCTGAAGGCAAGGTCCCACCCTACAATACTTGTTGCCCAGTTTTGTTTGTTTCTAGGCACCCAGGGCTTTCTGCCCTGGCAACCTTCTGTGCCTGGCCTATCGTTCCTGCTCATGTCTGCCTCACTGCCTACTTTACCTTAAGAAGTGTAGGATCTTACTGGAAACGAGTAAATGTCAACTGAAAAGCATCTTCTGCACTAATTGTGAGCACCTAAAGAACTTCATTGCATTCTGAATAAACCTAAGCAAGTAATTCTAAGTTTGGTCTTGTGTCTTTATGTGAAGTTGCTACCATAATTTTCTACCCCAACTCTCAATTTGATATCTTACTTTTTTTTTTTAGATATATTTTATTGATTTTTCACAGAGAGGAAGGGAGAGGGACAGAAATTCAGAAACATCGATGAGAGAGAGACATCGATCAGCCGCCTCCTGCACACCCCACACTGGAGATGTGCCCGCAAGCAAGGTACATGCCCCCAACCGGAATCGAACCCGGGACCCTTCAGTCCGCAGGCCGACGCTCTATCCACTGAGCCAAACTGGTCTTGGCTCAATTTGATTTCTCAAATAAAATGATTATCCAAGAAAAGAAAACCTTAAGTTTCTATGGCATCTCAGCAACCAAGTGATGTTGCATGAAACAACATTGAGCAAAATGATGCTATTTGGGGACCTGCTGGGTTTTAAATGTGTTGGTCCAGGAGCACCCGGCAAAACACAGAATAAAGGCTGGGGTTTGCAACACCACGAATGGCTCTGTTCTAAGCCTGGGCACTGAGGCACCGAGGCATCTACGCAGCCTCTCTCAGGCCCACAGCCACCCATCAACCATATACTCTGTTTTAGGAAGTAATGCCACAATTGGCCCTGATCCCTAGGGCCTGCCTGGGTCCTATGGGTTCTCCTTGTACTTTCTTTTTTTTTTAAATGAAGCACTGACTTTCCTGGGTATGCTCTTATGTGGACCCCAACCAGGCTTTCTGAGGCTCAGACTCCAAATGGGCTGGCAAAGCCTCCTAGTTCTCTGATGTGTGGGATTCTGCAATAAGAGAGGTGACAGCCAGTGTGCCCTGTGGGCAGCAGTGGCTGGACCTGGCCAGTGACCCAGCTCCTGAGCTCTGAGATCCACTCCCACAGTGCACCATGGCCACACTTCCCAGCCATGGGCACAGTGGGGACAGAGCAGGCCGCTCCTAGAGGGGCTGCATTCTAGGAGGCTTTATCCATGCTTCCGTCCCTCTCTCCTTCATTGGAGTCAGACCAGCGTGGTAGTCTTAGGGTTCCCTTAGGCTTTTCTTTGTCAATTTCTCCATGTGTGTTTTCACATACTAGCCTTGCGTGTGAATCCCACCTGGCCACCTGCTCCCTGGAGGACCTGGAGTGACCCATATGCACTGTTAAGAATATAGAGCTCGTGCCCTAGGACAGCACAACCTCTCTGTGACAGCACAACCTCTGCAGTCACACTGGGACTGGGAGCAGCTTGGTTCCCTAGGAAGTCACCAAAGACAGAACTTGACCACAGCAGTTTCTTTTGAAGACAGAGCAGCCCTGCCATGGAGAGCAGAAGAGGCCCAGAAGCCTACAGAGGGTGTGCCAAGGCTGCACTGCACAGGAAGGGCACCCAGAGCTCAGTCCTGGGGACTGCTGTATCCCAGTGAGGGTGCCCGGCAGGCAAGGAGTGTTTTCCTGTCATTTCTTTCTGCCCTCAGCAGCAGCTGCTCCTGGGGCAGTACCTGGCTGATAGTGCTGCCATGTCTTTGCATAGGGATGTGTGCCCACCCGGGCAGGCACAGGGTGGCATGGTGAGCACCAAGCCTTATGATTGGGGCCCTGACAGCATTTGCCCCAGCCCCTATTTTCAGGTTGTGAGGTTCAGGGGCACTAAGCCAAGCAGTGCGCCCGTGACAGACTCCTCCTGGCCACAGGGAGGGCTCACGGCCCTGACAAAGGCCAGGCCTATACCAGTGTCCCTGGACCTTCACTGGTGTTCCTGAGACCGAGAGGAAAGGAGAGGAAAGATAGAAACATCTATACTAGTAAAAGGGTAATATGCTAATTTGACCAGACATCTTCCTGACAAAGCCATGGTGGCAGAGGGCCAAGGCAGAGGTGGTTAGGGATCAGGCCTAAATTGGCAGTCGGACATCCCTCGAGGGGTCCCAGATTGCACAGGGTGCAGGCCAGGCTGAGGGACCCCCCTGTGCACAAATTTCATACACTGAGCCTCTAGTCCTGTATAATAAAAGGGTAATATGCAAATAGATAGAATGGCAGAAAACCGAACAGCCAATCAAAGCATAATATGCTAATGATATGCTAAAGCTGCTCAAACATTTGCTATGACGTGCACTGAGCACCAGGGGCCAGGCAGTCAACTGGTTGATCAGTCACTATGATGTGTCCAGTCATACAGTTGCCTGTTCAAGCAATCAAAGTGTAATATGCTAATGATATGCTAAGGCTGCTCAACTGCTCACTATGATGTGCACTGACCACCAGGGGGCAGATACTCTGACTGATAGGTTAGCTTGCTGCTAGAATCCAGCCAATTGGGACTGAGCAAGACATGCCAGAGATGCCCTAGAGCCCTCTTGTGGTCCCTCCCCAGCTGGCCAACCTTCCATATCCCTCCCAGGCCTTGATCATGCACCATTGGGGTCCCTCAGCCTGGCTTGCACCCTCTCACAATCCAGGATCCCTTGGAAAATGTCAGAGAGCCAGTTTCAGCCCAATCCCACAGGCCAGGCTGAGGGACCTCACTGGTGCATAAATTTGTGCACTGGGCCTCTAGTCAATGATGAGAGAGAATCACTGATCCACTGCCTCCTGCATAGGGGATTATGTCTGCAACCCGGACAGGTGCGCTGACCGGGAATCAAACAGTGACCTCCTGGCCCAGTGCACAAATTTATGCACCAGTGAGGTCCCTCAGCCTGGCCTGTGGTATTGGGCTGAAACTGGCTCTCTGACATTTTCCAAGGGATCCTGGATTGTGAGAGGGTGCAAGCCAGGCCGACTGGAGTCAGTATCTTCTGAAGTTAGTTCCTCGGATTCTTATACAAATGTCTATTTATCTACAAGCTACAGTAGTCAAAGTCAGCATTTACAGAAGCCAGGTTCAAAGAAGGGGTTACAATGGTGGGGACACTGCTGAACTTTCATATTTACTATAGTCACATAATATGTATGATTTTCAGAGGAAATTTTAGGAAGTCCCACATCACGAAGGTTCATAGACTCCTTAAAAAGGTTTGTGGAAAGACCCATCTCCTCAACTATAATATTTTGGGGGCGATAAACAGACTAATAGGCTAAAAACTCCTTGAGAATAGGGCCTTATTTTGGGGTCTTTGGCAGAATTTGGCATTTGCTAGACTAAATGGAAAGAGGTGGAGTCTGGGGAAGAAGAGAAGGAGAAAATACTTCTTGCAGACCTGCCCTGAAGCAGGTGCTGTGTGTTACATTGTGTCCTTGAATCCTCACAATTTGGTGAAGAAATACTAGTACTCCCCTTTTAGAGGGCGGCAGACCAGAGCAGTTAAACAGACTGCCCGCTGGCCGGGCTCTGGCAGTGTGGGAAGCCCCTATTACTCCCAGCTGAGTCCAGCTGCCTTCAGTGAGCCACACTTTTCTTCATGCTTTTCCCTGCAACCATGAGACCCTGTTCTCAAGCCTTCAGTTAGGGCCTCTTGACATCTCAAGAGCCTACAACGCAGTCACATTTCAGATTTATCAGAATTCCGCATGCAGAGCTGGCAGCAGGCAGATTTCCAAAAAGGGTGCACAGCGTCCTGCCACTTGGAGCCCAGGCCTGGACACTTGGGATGTAGCCAGCTGGTGCGGGTGTGTTGAAGTCTCACTCACATGTGCCTGCATTGCGGAATTAGTCTTGTTGCCTTTTCCGGGATGGGAATATTGTACTGTTGAACTGATTCTAACAGGGAACATCTATTTTTTCAAGGAGCCTAAGTTTTTGTTAAATGCTGACATATATTTTGGGGATTTAATTGCTGTAGACATGGAAACTGAAATACTTGAGTTATGTTACCAGTTGCCAGTTTCTCATACACATCAACAGTCTGTCTCTTCTTGAAGTCTGAGAGCTGGCAGGAAATCTTGGACATATGAAATTGCAGTTGTTTTCAGATATTGAACATCAGCCTCCCGGCCTTCACTGCTGCACTTGCAGCCGCCCTGCCTACTTGCACCCAACTCTAGCTCACCGCCTCTCGAGGGGCAGGGGCTGACTGGATGCTCCCCAGCTTCACTGTGGGGTGGCAGCTAACAGCCGCAATCACCTCGTGATCATCGCCAGCTGAGGGGAGAAGGCAATGAGACATGTGAGACTCAGGAACGAATCTATTTCCTAGCAACCAAGGAAATCATTTCTCCTCTGTCAGCAGGAATGCTCAGATGCATGTTAGCCACAAATGCTCATTAGTCCCATAATAAACCGTGTGCTTGCAGGCGGTGTTTGCAGCCAGCTAACCATGGCACTCTGTCCTGGCATCTCCACCTTGCGTGCTTGCCATTTGGAACCCCCCAAAATATGACTGGGTGGACACTGGCTGCTAATGTGCTCAATGCCATGCCTGGCGGACCTACGCTCGGCGAATTACAAGGAAGATTACTGGTGCCATTCATTGAGTGGTTGTAAAACTCGGGTAAAGTCAGGTGGTAGGCAAGTCCATTTTCAGTAACTAGTACAGTATTTCCGGCTATACAATAGGCAGACACCAAGCACACTAACAGGCCCAGGTAGAGACAGCACAGAAGCAGGCATTCGGCAGCAGTTAGGAGTCAGGTTTAGCGATGCCACCGGCATGGGAGAAGGACGGCTGCCATGCTCTGTGAAGCCTGTGCTGGCGCTGTACTGACGGGGTGGGCTGGCGCGTGGATTCCATCCCCAAGAATCACCTCCACCTTAAGCCATCAGGCTTCCTTGGGAATGCGGGTCTGTAACCAGAAGACGAGTCCCTGCTGCAGCACCTCACTTGATCCTCGGGTTTCCAGAGGGGCTGGTCTGCAGCCTTGCAGCACGAAGTCCTGCCACCGAGCCTGGCCCAGGGGTGGAGGAAGAAGGTACATTCTTGGACGCTACCCCAGACCGGCAGAGTCAGAATCACCTGCTTACAAGACGTCAGGCGTGTCTATGCACACTAGAGAGGAAGGAAGGCCACTCCCCACGGCTTTCCAAGTTGTCCCAGGACAAGACTCGTCTGGGTGCTCCTAGGACACCCTGCCTCCTGCCCTCTCCAGGGGTTCCCACCGCAGAGGGACTAGAAGGGGCCTGGCCTGCTGCCTTCCTTTTTCAGAGAGAAAGTCGTGACTCTGCTCAAACCTCATGTGCCTTGTTCTTGGTTGTAATTGAGAGTCACCTGGTGAGCTTTTAAAAACACATGCAGCCAGGAGTCACTCATAGCCTTCCGCTCACCTAAGGCAGGGAGAGTGGGCTCTTCCCTGGGGATTCCGAGGTGCAGTTGCTATGCCAACTTGGGGTTCCCAGAATCAGTGGTTCTCAAAAAAAGGCCGTCCGTAGCCCAGCAGCGCCAGCAGGACTTGGGACCATGTCAGAAATGCACCGAGGCCCCCCTGCTAAGCCCCTGGGCACTGCAGGTGCCCCGCTCTGTGCTGCACTAAATGGTCCAGCAAGACTGGCCCCATCACATGTGGGCCGGTACCTAATGAGAACACGCGGCCCTGCTCAGGAATTATTGGGAATTTCACGATGTTGACAGCACAACACTGAGCCAAACTTAAAGTCGACTAAGCACACCCCCAGAGGCCAGCTCAGCCTCAGGGTTAGTGCATGAGCGCAGGCTCACATCCTCTCCAAGAGACAGCTCGCTGCTCAGTGTGGCCAGCACCCCGGAAGCCAGCTCTGTGAATTCATCCCACTGTCCAGGCAGGAACCAGCACAAGGCCACTGGTTGGCTGACTATCCTGAGGATCGGTTGCTGCTCCCTCACCCCTCCTCCTGCTGCAGCAACTACCAGCTCTGAGCCAGCCTTGCTCCTTAAGGTGCTGGGGACCTGCTGCAGCCCAGGGCCCTGTAGGGTCTCTAACCCCGTGCTAGACACTCTGCTCTGTCAGAATGGACAGGCTTATAACCACAGGTTTTCTGTTTATCCTTTGACAACAAGGACCTGGAGGCTCACACAGGGACAGAGTTAGCAAGGGTCAGAGTCAGAATTTCAGTCCAGGTCCTTCTCTCTCTCTTTTTTAGTTTTTTTCTTTTCTCCTTTTTTTTTCTCTTTCCTTTCTCTTTTCTTTTAATTCAGGCCCTCTGATCCCTACCTTCTTTCACTGTTCTGGCTGCCAGTGCTCTAAACATCAAGGATAGCTGTGTGCCTGCTGAGTCTTTTTGAAAAGGAAAGGCAGGAAGCACCAGGAGGAAAAGACGTTCAAGTCTCCAGGAATCTAGAAAAAGAGATGGGCCATTGATTACACGGGGAGAGGGAGCTCTAAGGGGAAACTGATCCCATGCTGCTGAGTCTTGGAGCAATTACTTCCCCACTCTGAGTCTGATTCCTCCTCTGTATTCCAGGTGTGAAAACAACACCCACCTTTAAAGCTTGATGTTTAATGAGCCAATGTGCTTGCTGTGATCCTTAGTACATGGTAAGCACTCAATAAAGGCTGGTCATTGTTACTATTAAGCAGACCATTGCCCCTCATCAGTGGGGCTGTGTTTTAATCTTCGTCCAACAAGATGTTTTCAATGAGTTTTGGGGAGACAGAGAGAAACTTCGATGTGAGAGAGAAGCATCTATTAGTTTATGCCCATTTGCTCCCTGGCTGGGGATCAAACCTGCAACCAGGTGCATGTCCTAAGCAGACCACCTTCTTGGTGTACAGATGATACTCCAGCTACTGAGACACCTGGCGGGGCAAGCCTGTGGGAAGGCTGAGTGAAAGTCTTTGCTCCACATTTCTCTATCTCCCCTCCCCCACCTTGCTGCCTCCCTCATAATGGGAGATGGGGAGTGGAATTCAGGACAGACCTGAGCTTTTGTCTCAACCCACCACCAAATCGTTCAGACCTGGGACTGGTATCTATGGTCCCTGGCCTTGGTTTCCTCATCTGACAAGAGCAGGCTTGACCCAGTGATCATATGCGGAGAAAGCCCTGTTTCTGGACATTTGGTTTCTTGAAAGACATTTGAAAAGAACTTGGGGAAGGAAAGGTCCCCTAGGCCAGCTCCCTGAGGCTGGAGTGTAGGGTGCCCTTATGTGAACTGGAAGGAGGTGGGCATAGAAATCCCAGCCTGAATCTGGGGGTCTGATTCAAGTTCACCTGGCATTTCCATGAAGACTCTCAGGACTCTCAACCCTGAGGGGACCCTATTCTGCACCCTGAAGCTGCTTTGGGGGGCATTAATTTTAAACTGTTTATTAAAAAAAAAACAGGAAGAACCTTTGACCCTCCCTGATTCTCTACCCAAGAGACTCAGACAGAGAACCCTGTTCAGGAAGGGTGGCAGGCTGCTGCCCTGGCCTAATCTTATTCCTCCGGGTAACAGAAAAGCTGTGCAGGTGCCTGTTGGCTAGACACCCAAGCTCCAGCGTGGGTGAACTGGCCTCTGCATGGCTTGGGGACTCTCCTGTTCTTCTCTCACCAACCTGCAGTCTCTTTGTCACTTCTAAAACCTGACACCCACCCTCTCCTACCCCTGGCCTTTCCCTTTGTCCAGAAAAGCCTTGTACACCCCATGGGGCCTCACTGTTTCTGAGCATGTTCACTGCTGCAGAGGACAGGACACCTCCATGGTTGCCAGGAAAGCATTTTAGGGACACACATGGCAGGATTTGAGGGGCAAGGTTTACTGGAGCAAAAACAAATCTGCCCCCCAAGCACACTGTGCATGATGGCGGCTCCATACCAGGCTCAGCTCTGTCCTCAGTGGGAGAAGCCTAGCCCTGGCAAGCAGGGGGCGCCAGAACCCCAGCGGGCATTAGCCAGCTTGGAGGCTCCATCCTGCAGCCTCCTCTCTGCTCCTGTGGGGCCACTTGGCTTCTGCACAGTGGACAGACCCCAGGCCATGCCTCCCTTTGATCAAGTTTCCTGGGGCTCAGGAAGAGCAGGCATTCCTTCAAACCACAGAGCCTTTCCTGGGTCTCTTGTTGCACACCTGCCTCCCCCTTATCCTTTCTTCAGGTTTTCCCTGCCCCTCGACCCTTGCCCCTCATGTTGCCATGTTGGCTGCAAGTGGGCATGTCCCCAGCACATCTTGGTGCCCAGAAGAGGAATTCCCTCATTATCACTCCCCTCCTCCTGCCCCCTGGGAATCTGGGGAGCAGCTGGTTGCTGGCTGAGAAGATTGGAAAGTGGTCTTTCCTGCCTTCTTGGGATCAGCCTCCTTGGGGGAAGATACAAGGTTCCCTGGAGTGTCTGGGAAGTGTCCCTTCTTCGGGAATCAGCTTAATTAGGTGTCTGGCTTCCTTCCTTATAGTTACTATCCAGCCAACATCCTGCTATAACTAGCTGAGCAGCCTGTGTGAGTCTCTGTGCCTGTGTGACACCAGGAGTTCTGCTTCTGCCTCTGTAAATTGGTTACTAGTACAACCAGAAGACCTGAGAAGGGAGAAGAGAAGTGTGACTATTTGTTTAGTCCACAATGCACAGAGCTCAGATATGCATTCGGAATCATGAGCTGTGTTCCAGCTTCAGATCTCTCCTGCGCATCCAGGAGGGGGCTGGAGAGCAGGAAGTTTTCTTGGGATACATATCTGTAAAGGGGCAGAAGTAAGCCAGATGACAAAGGGAGGGGGAACTGACAGAGGAAGGGAGGAGCTGGCAGAGGGAGGGGGAACTGGCAGAGGCAAGGGGGAACTGGCAGAGGGAGGGGGAGCTGGCAG